>PVKP010000157.1:235758-256129 GCA_004027715.1 Plecturocebus donacophilus
ATGTTTGACCTGAGTACTAGTCCAAGTTCATAAGCCATTAACATTAAGTTTCACAGAGAACTAATATAAAAGTTGAAAGGTTGGGATGTAGTCATCTGGGCCTTGGCTTTAAAAAATTAAAAGACAGGGTCTCAGAAAGATCTATAAATCTAATTTATATTTGTGATGATAAAAGGGTAGGGGAGAGACCATCATAAATGTAATTTGCAAACAGTTTTGAGTCTATGTTTACATAAAAGAGCTTATTGGAAGACTCTTCCTGATAGTCTAATGGGTAGCGACTGTGATTGACATAAATAAGATAATGTACTTAAAGAGCTTGGCAAATTGCCTTGGTGTATGTATAATAAGGAGATAGTATTTGTTAGCAATTATGATGATGATGGATTTTGCTCTGTATCATATGAAATTCATACTAACAAACTGGATAATTTGGTTTAAACCCCTGTGACTCCTTCCGTTCTTATCACAGTCTGCCTTGTAATGTAGTTATGTATATATCTATTTTATTTTCCTCGAGTGGTGTGGAAGAAGCTCTTTTTTTTCAGTTATGTATGTCTGGCACTCACACACTTGCTCATTCTTGTTATGTTCCAACAATAGACACAAGGCAAATGATGTCAATCCTATTATGTTCACATTTAGAAGGGAAAGTTGTGTTAGATATCTAGTTTTCTTCTATCTATGATTAGGATTTATCTCAGGGTGGAAAGATACACAACAATTTATTTTAATAAATATTTGTTGTGTCTGTTGCATGCTGGGGACCCCACCAGGCATAAAAATATATCAGTAAATGAGAGGGCTACTATTCCTTCTGGGTGTCCCCTTTCTTTGTAAATATTGTACAGCTATGACATATTTTGATAATTTCCTTTCTACCACTTCTAAAACCATTTCCTTCACTCACTGTCATACATCCAAGGCTGTACTTGTGGCCAATTATGGATGCTTCTATGTTTGAACATGATTTAGTTTCTTGTTAAAGGTCATTTCAATAAATGATACTAGGTCAATTGGATATCCATCTGGAGAAAACAATGAATCCTGACCACTACCTCACATCATACACAAAATGTGAAAGGTAAAACCGTAAAGTTCTTAGAAAAAAACAAATGAGAACATTTGCATTCAGCCTCAATGTTATGTTTATGTGCACTATATATATATATATATATGATATGTAATAAAATATAAAATAATATAAAAATACAAAGTATTATTATATAAAGTGTACATAAGATATATAATATTTCCACAAAAATTTTAAAGAGTACACAGTATAGAGTTCTAAAGTTCATTCAATATCTTAAGAAAGCCCTATGTCTCAGAAGTGATTAATAACAGAATCAAACAAGGGACCTGAGGTTGCTTGACTGAGAACCATGGTCTGTTTATTGCCAAGTCCTCAAGATGATTGGAACCTACTAAGTCCTTCTCTTGCTATGTCACAGTAGAATAGGTATAGCCAGGCCCTGAAGTGACTACAGGAGCAAGACAGAAGAACATTCAGGAACCCACCAGATCATCATAGTCCATTATTACATCTTTTCTTTCTTCTTCTTCTTTCATCTTCTTCTTTCTTCTTCTTCCTTCTTCCTCTTTCTTCTTTTTCTTTTCTTCTTTCTTCTTCTTCTTCATTCTTCTTCCTCCTCTTCCTCCTTCTTCTTGTTCTTCCTTCTTCTCTTCCCTCTCCTCCCCCTCGTCTTCCTCCCTTCTTCCTCCTTCTTTTCTCTTCTTTTTTAGCAGGTCTTGCCCTGTTGCCCAGCCTGGAGTGCAGTGTTGTGATCATGGCTCACTGTACCCTCAACTTCTTGGGCTCAAGTGATTCTCCTGCCTTAGCTGGAACCACAGGTATGTACCAGCATGCCTGGCTAATTTAAATTTTTTTTATTTTGTAGAGATGGGGTCCAACGATGTTACCAAGGATGGCCTCAAACTCTTAGGCTCTAGTGATTCTCTTGCTCGGCCTCCCAAATTGCTGGCATTACAGGCATAAGCCAGTGTGCCCAGCTTTCTCCTCTCTTTATCTGATTAAAATTCTGTAGATGCTTTGTTTTCTTTGAAGATGAGGAGTGGTGTCAGAGACCTAATTTTTAACACCCATTGGAGGTAGTTCACACAGTAAAGAAATCCATCAGATGCTAGAGCTGAGAATTCCAGTAACTGCGAACGGAGGGAACTTGGCACAGACTTCCCTGCCTCACAAGCAGAGACAGTCTGGTACATGCCCCTCTCAATTTTGAGGTCCTGGAGAGTTGGGGTCATGTCTCTGATTCCCCCAAATGTGCAATGCCACATCTTTCATAAACAGCACCATAAGTAGTTATTAACTTTGGGGATCACTTTGTCTCAAGAATAAAAACCCAAGGGGGAAGATAACAATGTACATATGTTTGAGGGCCTCCCAATAAGAATAGTAACCAGTTCTTCTCTATTTCTCCCCAGAAAAAGGAAAGTGGACTCAAGTGTAGTTCAAATGACAGAGGTGATAGAATTTCTAAATGGTAAATCAGAATATTTCTTTCCTGAAAATCTTAGCGGCTTTCAGTAGATATATTTCAGGGTGCCTGTATAATTCATAAAACAATTGAGGGAACTAAACCTACTCCCAGTCCCTGGTGAAAAGAGTGGCACTAGGGAGCCATTTTGTATCATGTGATCCTAGCTTCTTTGGCTATAGTTGATTAGATCCGGAGCTGATCACCTGACTCAGGGGTAACCAATCCATTGGCTGATTCATGAACAATGGGATAACTTCTTTTATACATTGGAACTCAGAGAAATAGAGGTTCTCAGCATTTGTGCAAGAGGTGATCATTTTTTGTCATTTGGATATGGATGAATTATCAGAGAAATTCAATGTGCATGGAGAAGCAAAAGAATGGAGAAATTGAGAGAAAAATCTACTAAAGAGTTTTTTTTTGGTGGGATGCAAAGACAAAAGACAGGAAGTGTCCTCAGTCGCTGACTGGTTTCCCAGTCCTGTTTTCAACACCACGAGGTTCCGTGTGTTCTTGTTTGTGGGAAGCTCTGTTCCCATCAATAACCTCATTTTCACTCCAGCTGCCTTGAGCAGATTTCTATTCCTTGCAACAATGGTGCCCTGGGGAAAACAACTCTGAAGATGTCTGCCAGTCTCTTCACGTGAGTGGTCCCTTTGGTGATGCTATGGGTTTCATAGGTGTTTTCTCAAGTATTTTTTCTTTTTTACATCTTGTTGTGGAAGATATTAAACACGTACAAAAGCAGGTGGAATAGGATAATAACCCCCACATGCCTGTCTTCAGTCTTTAGAAATCCTCAGCTCTCGCCCCTGGTGCTTCATCTCCACAGTCGCCCCTCCCTGATTCTGCACTGTTTGGAGCAAATCCCAGACATGCCATTGCATCTGTAAAGATTTCAGTCTAAAAGACAGAGATTCTTTTTAAGAACACATAATAAAAGTTCTTTCTTGATCCAACTCACATCAATTTCTTCTATGGACAATTTTGTGTTTTGCTTTTGTGTCAGATGCTTTGCTAAAAGTATTTGCATGTTATCTCCATCATGCAAAGAGAGGGTACCTACTAGCTATAGTAACAGACAGTAACAGAAAAGTCTATTAAACATCCAGAGTTTTCCCAGTTAAATGTTTCAAGCCACCCACTGTTACTAAACAGGTGAGAAAATGCAAAACCCGAATGTGAAAATAGTTCAACAATAAGGAATAGCATCTCAACAAGAAAGAAAGATGTGGAGTGGAGGCAGAAGAACTGCCAGCCTTCCCCCAGATGCCCTAAGTGAAGATTCCTCTCCAAAACTCTTTGGCGTCCTAATAGTGAGGTTCTTGATCCTGGACTGATACTTACGTGCCTCTGCTCTGCCCCTACAGAAACAGCCCCCAGGCAGGGTTGCTCTCCTTTCAGGGGCCTTTCTCATGGTGCATCCAGAGCTTGGAGAAAGATGAAAGCCCAGCCAGAAAGGCAGTGTCCCTCGGACCTATGGGCAACGCCTCCCAGATCTTTGGAGAGGCTCTTTTTCTTCACTCACCACCTCCCACCCAAGTCCCCCCGTCACCCCTCACCTGCCCATCCCCTGCCTGTCAGAGCCACCTCCCAGCAGCCTCACTGCTTCCTGCTGGGCCCTACCATCCTCTCCACTGCACAGAAGCAGAAGTGCTTCATGGCCCGGCGCAGTGGCTCACGCCTGGAATCCCAGCACTTTGGGAGGCCAAGGTGGGCAGATCACCTTAGGTCAGCAATTCGAGACCAGCCTGGCCAAAATGGCAAACCCCCCATCTCTACTAAAAATGTGAAAATTAGCTGGGTATGGCGGTGGGAGCCTGTAATCCCATCTACTTGGGAGGCTGAGGCAGGAGAATCACTTGAACCCAGGGGGCGGAGGTTGCAGTGAGCTGAGATCATGCCACTGGATAGAAAGGAAAATGAGATTCCTAGACAGCAGCTATTTGTGGGTCCTGTTCCACTGGGAGAGAAAACGAAGTATCTCTCAATCTCCTGGCTCTGCAGGTACTGGGGAATGAACCACAGGGAAAGAGAAGGAAACATTTGATCCACGACCTAGCAGGGATTGCTCCCCCTGCTCCTCAAGGCACACTTTTGTGTGATTCATTTTCTGTGAGATGTTTCCATGTGTTGGCTGCAGAGATACAGGAGGTGCTGAGTCAATGGCTTTTGAGGAAGATGCCCAGCTGGGACAGTCCACTTTCCAATGACTATATTCTTGCTCTATATGACCCTCCCTACACCAAATACAGACCTCCACATTTGCAAAACTAAAAATAAGATGTGGTTTTAGGGAGAAGCTCACATAACAAAGCACGTCATGTCTGCCCTACAAAACAAAACGAAAGACAGACTGGATAAGGAAAAGGTGGCACATATACACCATGGAATACTATGCAGTCATAAAGAAGGATGAGTTCATGTCCTTTGCAGGGACATGGATGAAGCTGGAAACCATCATTGTCAGCAAACTAACACAGGAACAGAAAACTAAACATCGAATGTTCTTACTCGTAAGTGGGTGTGGAGCAATGAGAACACATGGACGCAGGGGAACATCACACACTGGGGCCTGTTGAGGGGTATGGGGGCTATGGGAGGGATAGCAGGGGGTAGGGGGCTAGGAGAGGGATAGCATTAGGAGAAAGACCTCATGTAGATGATGGAGGAGATGGACGCAGCAAATCACCAAGGCACATGTATACCTATGCAACAAAGCTGCACATTCTGCACGTGTGCTCCAGAACCTAAAGTATAACAATAAAAATAAAAACAAAAAAAAGACATGGCCACTGAAAGCTGACAGGAAAACGATGCAGTGGAACAGTGGATCTCACACTGTGTTCCTGGGAACCAAGGTTTTTTTTTTTTTTTTTTTGAGACAGGGTCTTGCTCTGCAACCCAGGCTGGAGTGCAGCGGTACGACCACGGCTCATTGCAGCCTTGACCTCCTGAGTTCAAGTGATCCTTGTGCCTCAGCCTCCCTAGTACCTGAGTGTACGTGCCATCACACCCAGCTAATTTTTTAATTTTGTGTAGAGATGGGGTCTCACTACACTACCCAGGCTGGCCTCAAACTCCTGGGCTCAAGTGATCCTCCCATCTTGGTCCTCCGAAGTGCTGCAATTATAGGTGTGAGTCACTGAGTCCAGTAAGAATGTCTGAAATGGTACAGGTGTCCTACCAAGGCATCAAGCATTTTCCTTCAAATAATAAGAATGTAAACTGCCTGAGGAATCTGTTAATTATGTTTTATCTGTTTTGTATATTACAGTTCCTGCCTAGGATTTTGCTTGAAAAAAGTTTTGCTGCTAAAGAAAGTTTAAAAATCACTGCCTTAGGGGAATGATGAAATAAATACTACATAAGCTAGTGAGAGAAAAATAAAAACTAAAGAGCAAATAAGCCTACACTCTTTTATTTCTAAATTCCAGGCTGGATACTTTATTTCATTGGATGTTAGTAGCTCTCTTTCGCTTGAGTTTCCTTCTTTAAAAAATGAAAGAAAATGCAGACCACATTTGTTCATCTGACAAGATAATTGAAAATAGTTTAATTCTGAGAAGCAAAGAGATTTTCTGTAGAGATACTCATTTGACCACCAACATCTGAATCTGGATGAAGAATGGCTTTTCAAGAAACAATAACACAGCCTGCTCTAAAGACAATGGAGTTTAGCTTACACAATTCTGCAGGTTTAAAGGAGTAGGGAATTCAATGAAGTGGGGCAAATTCTAGCTGGTCTCTAATTCAGTGGTTCCCAGCCCCCACTACAGGCCTGTAGCCTGTTAGGGACTGGGCCATGCAGAAGGAGGTAAGCTGTGGGAGAACCAGTGAAGGTTCATCTGTATTTACAGCCACTCCCCTTCGCTCACATTAACAACTGAGGGCCACCTCCTGTCAGATCAGTGGTGGCATCAGATTATCATAGGAGCACGAACTCTATCGTGAACTGCACACGTGAGGGATCTAGGTTGCATGTTCCTCCTGAGAATCTAATACTTGATCATCTGTCATTGCCTGCCGTCGTCCCCAGATGGAACCATCTAGTTGCAGGAAAACAAGCTCAAGGATCCCACTGGTTCTATATTATGGTAGTTGTATACTTATTTCATTGTATATTACAATATAATAATAATAGAAATAAAATGCACAACTAATGCAATGTGCTTGAATCCTCCTGAGACCATTCCTGCAACCCTGGTCCATGGAAAAACTGTCTTCCACAAAACCAGTTCCTAGTGCCAAAAAGGGTTGTGGACTACTGCTCTAACTCATGGGCATACTTCTGGTAAATTCTGTAAGTTCTCTGAGTTCCATTTCTCTTATCTGAGACATAGGGTATCAGACTAAAGCTGTCATTCTTAACCCTGACTACACAGTAGAAACATCTGAAAACCTTAAAAACAAACCACTAATGAGATGAGCTCCTGCTTTCAGAGATCTTTCTTGGATGCCACCCAGGCATTTGTATTTCTAAAAACACACCACTGTGATTCTAACGGACAGCCAAGTGCTGACAGCAACAGCTTGAGGTACCACTGAGGTCCCTTTTCGCTCTAAGATCAAATGATGAAAGAATCTTGGTGACACATTCTAACTTGCGTTGGGACCTCGCTGGTGAAGACATGGTGCTGGCTGTGCTGAAGGATGCCACTGGCAAGGAATGTTGAGAATTCTCACCGTTTTATGTGCTGGGAGTTCACAGATGTCGCTAGGCAAGTGAATACAGCACCTTTGTCAAGGAAATCACAGGTCTGTGTTTTGGAGGTCATCTCTTCCACTGTCTGCTTTATTTCTGCAGACACATCCCCCACTCATCAGTTTATCCTCCATATCCCCAGCCCACAACCTCTCCAGCAAAGAAGCTGTCTGCTGCAGAGGAAGGTGGGCTATTCAGGAGAATAATTATGATTACATTGTAGTAATACACAATGAAATAAGTATACAACTACCATAATGCAGAACCAGTGGGATTCCTGATCTTGTTTTCCTGCAACTAGACGGTTCCATCTGGGGGTGACAGGAGATAATGACAGATCATCAAGTATTAGATTCAGGTGAAACTGATTGTCAAGGAACACTTTGGAGCTACTGCTTGGCTGTCACCCTGAGCATAGATGAACTTTATGTCTAAAGTAATACTTCGGGGGCTAAAGAAGAACTAAGTATCCAGTGGGCTTCTGCCTATTCATGAACCTAGAAGCTATCCCAAGGGGATCAGAGTGGAGATCCCTGAAAAGCAGCAGCCTGTTTTCTTGACGGTCTATGAGGGACCCCTTGTTTGACTTCATACTACCACTCACTATCCCAGAGACATGGAGGCCAGGACACTTGGCTTAGGAGTGATGAGGCAGTGGAGTGGTCCTACAGATAAATGATCCTGTATTGAGGGAATGAATACCCTTGACATCCCTCGTATGGCTATTTCTTTACACTGAGCTGGATCCACAGTCCATTAGTCTCTCAAAGGAAGAGGCTACATCTTTTATTTTGCCATTGCATATGCAGGGCTGAGATCTTGTTCGGTTCATATGACTTCAGTCTTTCCTAAGAGCAGGGAAGAATAAAGCCCAGTTGAGTGCCCTGAGTTTACTGTACCTGAAGTGCAAGTTTTATTCTTCATAAACTTTGGGATTCAGCCTGTCCTTTAGTCACCTTTCCTAGATCCCAGGAGCTGAGATTCCAGAATATACCACATCTGAAATTCATAAGCCACCAGGAGTGTGGATCCCTAAAGATTGAAGTGGGGAGATGAAATACCTCCTAATATCAAGTAATTCCTTACACCATGCTGTCTTATTCCTATTACAGGCAGAAGATAAATGGGAATGGTTTGCGTCTGTGCCCTAAAGTTAGTTCTGACATGGCCAAAACTGACGGGGAGGGTGGCAAAGACCAAGATTCTCTGTGCAATCATTCAAAGACATCCACTTTCCCACAGGAAATGACTCAGGAGGTTTGATCAAGATGCCACTAAATCACCTTTACCATTCGAGGGTAAGGATGCCTGGATCTGGTTGACCTTTTCTTCACATGGCTCAGGTGTCCTGGTCCCAGCTTGAGCAATGGCAGCTCATCATCAGTCACCACCTGGATGAAAACTTCCAGGCACTGCCTCTCTTCTGACGAATCACACACTCACATCCCCAACCCTGGCCTCTGCCCTGTACCCAGGCTGCAAGTGCAAGTCACAGCCAGCATCTGCCTCTGGGTGTCTAACGGGCACCTCAAACTTAACATGATGGAAACGGAGGTCTTTCCACCTTCCGCCTCCACCAAAAAAAATCACGTCTTTCTCTTGTCTTCCTTTTCTTGGCAAAGAGCACCCCCATTTATTGATGTTGTGAAGGCTGAAAACCCAGGTGTCATCTTTTGATTCCTCTCTTTTCTCATTTCTCACATCCAGTCCATCAGCAACAACGCTTAAAAGCTGTATGATTCCATTTCTATGAAATATCTGTGTAGGCAAATTCAGAGACAGAAAACAGATTCGCCGTTGCCAGGGGCTCGGTATAAGGAGTGGGAATGGATAATGACTACTTAATGTGTGTAAAGTTTCCATTTGAGTGATGTAAAAGTCCTAGACCTAGATAGTGGTGATGGCTGCACACAAGCAGAACACATGCTGAAAAGTCCTTTTTCTCTGCGGCTCCACCCCCACCAACCTTGGTGGAGCCATCAGAAGCTCTGCTCAGGCAATTTCATCATCTCCTACCTGGGTGTTTGACTCCTCCTTTGTTTTCACCCCTGACACTTTCTCTCTACAACCTGTCCTCTGCATAGTAGCAGCCAGAGTCATCTTGTTACAAATTTAAACATGATTCATTGATTCAATAAAGTCATTGAACACCTGCAACATGCCAGACTAGATTCTGGGTGTTTGGGACCCTTCATTGAACAAAGAAGACACACATTCCTGCCCTCGTGGAGCTGACATTTCTCTCTCTTCACAACCATGCAAGAGATTCTACTTTACAAAATCCAGAGTCTTTTCCATGGGTTCCCAGGCCTTCTGGGGTCTGCCCATCTCTGCCCTCTCTCCCTCATTCACATCGGCTCTGCCATGAGTTTTCAGGCAGTCACTCAAGCTACAGGACTCTGTGTCATTTTCTGACATGCTCTTGTCTTCATGTGCTGGTGCCACCCTGCCATTTGGGCTTCTGCTCAGTGCCCTTCCTCAAAGGAGCTGGCTTTGTCACTCATCAGCTCGGTGCCCGGACACAAACAACTTTGCCTCTGTAAGCCTTGACACTGCCTTATCTGTAAAATGGGGATATGGTCATTGCTCACTCCAGAGGTGATTCTGATGAATAAATAAATGAGTGCAAACCAAACTCTTAGCATGGTGTCTGGCACATCAGGTATCCAAAGGCCAGGCTGGAAGGATTGGACAGACGCAAAGGATGCCAAAGGGAATCATAGTGGGAGATCTGCCAACAAGATTTGCTAAGTTTCTCATCACTCAATGTGTTCAACAATATGAATCCATCCCACAAAATTCTAAATTGTACAGGATCTCAAGTTGTGGCATGTATGCCTCTGTCCTTGCCTTCAAAACTAGAAAGCATGCTGCCACTGCTGGGTTCAAGGCCACGGGCTGTGCATCCCATGTGGCAGGAAGCAGGTGGGTTGATGTGACGTGGCCCACTGGTAGACTGAGAACTTGTACCCCTGGGAGCAGCCCGCCCAGAGAACTAGTACCCGGGGCCGCGGTTCTGAGGCACCTGGAGATGCTCTTTCACCTCTCCAAAGCCCAGAGTCATCGGGTTGGTGGGAAATCACGCAGGGATCAGCCGGCAGCATCTGTTAACCCATAGGCCTAACGCAGAAAGGGGACGAACGATGGGGTTATTGGATCAATGGGAAACTATTTTGAGTATGCGCCTGGAGACAGAAGCACAGGCATGGTAGTTCTGTAGCAATAAAGGTCTGTTTGGAACATCCTGGTATTTTTATATTTTAATTTTCTTTTACTGCTCTCTGATGGAACAGATGAGATTCTCAGGCCTGTTTCCTCATCCTGGGGCTAGCAATCTGCATTCCGGCAGGATTCTTTGACCTCTTGTGTGCCTTCTGCACTTGGCCACTGATCCCACCGTCTTGCACAGCTGCCTGGCTTGGGTCCTTTCTTGCATGTTGTCCTGCCCGGGACCTCTGCCCATCCTGGTCTCCTGACCTGCTGTACTTGCTTCAGGGTCTTTCTCTGTTAAATTCAGGGGCTGTTCCTAACTAAGGGCTATACCCTAATGTTCAGATAAACCCCACCATGTGAGGATGCAAGAATGAGAGACCCTTCCTCCAGACAGGCTTAGAGATATATCAGGTTGGTGCAAAAGTAATGGCAATTTTGCCTTTTTTTTTTTTTTTTTAGACAGAGTCTTGCTCTGTCGCCAGGTTGGAGTACAGTGGCATGATCTCAGCTCACCGCAACCTCTGACTCCGGGGTTCAAGTGATTCTCCTGCCTCAGCCTCCCGGGTAGCTGGGACTACAAGCACATGCCACCACACCCAGCTGATTTTTGTATTTTTAGTAGAGAAAGGGTTTCACCATGTTATCCAGGATGGTCTCGATCTCTTGACCTGTGATCCACCTGCCGTGGCTTCCCGAAGTGCTGGGATTACAGGCATGCACCACTGCACCAGGCTGATTTTTGCCACTTTTAATTGCAAAAACTACAATTACTTTTGCACCAACCTCACAGAAAGAACCAGAACAAATTCAGTCATTCTGGCTGCCTAAATGTCTATGGTGGCATGATTCATTCCTCCCCTATCCACACTTGTATCCTCCATCCATCATCCCCTAAGCCACATGCTCATCCCTGTCTACGTATTAAGTCTCTGATTTGTGCATTCATTACCCATTTGTTCATTACCCATCCATATGTTAATTCCCCCATCCATGTGTGTGTTCCCAGCCACTTGTTCATTTCACTTTCCAAGGACATATTCCCCTATCCAAGCCTTCAATCACCTGTGTGAACATTCCACAAATATTTGTGGCTGTTGACGCCATGCTGAGAGCTGTTCTTGATGCCGGACACAGCACTGGACACACATAGGAGGTCCCTTCTGTTATGAGTGTTGCCCCTTTGTGGGAGTGAGATGCTACATAGATACATAAATAATAAACTACCCAGCTTGTTGGATTATTTGAAGAAAAATGAATCAGGGTAAGAGAATTCCTAAGTGATTTCTTCCTTTCTAAATCCCTTCCTAACAAATTAATTCTTCATTTACCTCCTGGGTTCTGTTTCCTGTCAACTCTTCAATATCTAAGTACGAAAACTATGCTAGCGTGCCGGTGATGTTAAAAACAAGCTGCAATTCCTGATTCTAGGAGCTCTGCATACTTTAATTTTCTCAGCTTTTGAGAGGTGTTTTTTGTCCCTGCTAGAATGAAGATTTTCCTCAATCTGGTTTGATTTCTGAGCTATGGAGAAAAAAAAAAAATCAGCTTGTGATTTTTCATACCTTAAGGAGATCTCAAGTTCTTCCTAAAAAGGTGACCCTTTGGATGACATTGCCTATGGTTTTAGACGTGGTGCTATGCATTTTTTTTTTTTGCTAAGTTTTATTGCACTGTGATTCACATACCATAAACTTCATCCATTTAAATTGTACATAGGAATGGATTGCAGCACATTCACAGAGTTGTGCAACCACCACCATGATCAATTTTAGAATTTCTGTGTCACAGCGAACAGAAACCCCATCCCCACGAGCAGCCACTCCCCATTCCTCACCCGCTTCCCAGCCCCTGGTGACCACTAATCTGCGTTCTGTCCCTGGAGATCTGCCTGTTTTGGATGTTTCACAGAAATGGAATCACGCAATACACGGCCCTTTGTGTCTGACTTTTTTCACTGCACATTGTGTTTTCACGGTTTATCCCCACGTCAGCATGGATCAGTACTTCATTCCTCTGTGTGGCTGAAAAGCATTCCACCACGTGGACAGACCACGTTTTGTCCCTCCGTTCCTCAGCCGATGGACATGGAACTGTTTTCCCTTTGTGGCTATGGGGAATAATGCTGCTGTGAGAAGTCTTTGGGAGGACTCATGTCTTCATTCTCTTGGGTTTACACCCAGGAGTGGAGGTGCCGGGTCACTTGGTGACTCTACAGTTCAGGTGCTGGGGATTCAAGTCATTTGTCAACACATATGCAGCTACTGGGCTGCTCCTTGCAAATACAGCTTCCCAGAGCCAGCGGGTGAGGAAAGGCAGTATTTGAGAACGAGGGCTTGCTCTGTGAATAGCATGAGGGGCTGGTAAAGACAGGGTACGATTAGATGATGAGAGCCTTGTTACTTTCTTTTTTTTGAGACAGAATCTTGCTCTATCACCCAGACTGGAGTGCCGTGGCGTGATCTCAGCTCACTGCAACCTCTGCCTCCCAGGTTCAAGCAATTCTCCTGCCTCATCCTCCTGAGTAGCTGGGATTACAGGCACATGCTAATTATCCTGGCTAATTTCTGTATTTTTAGTAGACATGGGGTTTCACCATGTTGATCAGGCTGGTCTCAAACTCTCGATCTCGTGATCTGCCAGGCTCAGCCTCCCAAGGTGCTGGGATCACAGGCGTGAGCCACTGCACCTGGCAAGCCTTGTCGCTTTCAAAACCTTTGACTAAATCATGAGGATCCCCCTTCTTCCCAACTGCCATGGGGTGTTGCTGAGGATAATGCAGAAACGAGACAGACACCTGGAGCCCATGGAGAATCCCTCGTCCCCACCCCACACATGGCACTCACAGCTGTCTCTCACTGGAGAAGGCACATCTCTAATGTTCAGAGCTATAGGGAGATTGACACACTTGGTTAGGTTCTTGATGCCAACTCCCCAGTACAAATAAGGACAAGAGAAACCTTCCGCTTTCATTACAAGGGATTTGTATAAATTCATACATGGAATTGACTTACAGCTTCTAATTTACATTTGAATCCCAAATGTCTTAGTCAGAAGAAACTGCTCTAAATCCATTATCTGTGTTTGCACCATTGATTCTCATTTCAAATAGACCCCATGGGCCCTACTGTAATTCCCATGAGCACATCCAAATATTCCTTCCAGAGGTGGCTGAAGCAGTTTCTGAGTCCCAGAGGGAGAAGAAATGGATGAGAATCATTCCCTTGGAAATCAGCCTGGATGAGATAAGGAGGATTAATAAAAACATTCTGTGTCCCTCCTGGGCTCTGACCCCCGGATGGAGGAATATAACGGAAATCTGCAAAGGGAGAGACACACTCCAGTGGCACTCTATCACATGAAAAGACCAACGGGCCAGGCACAGTAGCTTACGCTGGTAATCTCAACACTTTGGGAGGCCGAGGAGGGCAGATCACCTGCGGTCAGGGGAGACCAGTCCGGCCAACATGGTGAAACCCCTGTCTCTATTAAAAATACAAAAATTAGCTGGGCATGGTGGTGGACAGCTGTAATCCCAGCTACTCGGGAGGCTGAGGCAGGAGAATTGCTTGAACCTGGGAGGCAGAGGTTGCAGTGAACTGAGATCGCACCACTGCACTTTAGCCTGGGCGACAGAGCAAGACTCCGTCTCACAAAAGAAAAGAAAAGAAAAAAAGACCAATGAGGAAAGTGATTAAAAAATAAAAAAAGGCCAATGAGGAAAGTGATTCATGTTTAAAGCCACGGGAAGCTGTATCTTGTTGTCTGAGTGACTTTTCACAAGTCACTTAACCTCTCTGTGTCTCCATTTTCTCATCTGCAAAATGGGAATAATAGTAATACCTACCCTTATAGGACTAGGACGGATTAAATAAAAATATTTAAAAAATGCTTACATGAATGCCCAGCACATAATAAGCAATAAAATGTACATCGTTATAATAAAGTAGATAAAATGAATAAAGAAATGATGCTTGTTACAGTGAACATCATTTTAAGGAACATGAACAAACAAATAAACTTGTTCTTTTGGGACCTTTTTATTATAGTACCCTAATCTCTTACTACATAATATTCCTGCCAATAGAAAGTTGCCTTGTTATCTAAACTACTAGAACTATGACTCACTTATAATTAGAAGTGTTCTGATCAATATTTTTTATTTTATTTTATTATTTTTTGAGACACGGTCTTGCTTTGTTGTCCAGGCTGGAGTACAATGGTGTGATAATGGCCCACTGCAGTCCTCACCTCCTGGGCTCAATGAATCTGCCTGCCTTGGCCCCTGGGTAACTCGGACTGCAGACATGTGACACCACACTGGCATGCATATATATATATATATAGAACCTTTTTATGGAAACAGGGTCTCAATATGTTGCCCAGGCTGGTCTCGAACTCCTGGCCTCAGGCAATCCTCCAGCCTCAGCCTCCTAAACGGTTGAGATTATAGGTGTCAGCCACCACATCTGGCCCACTTTTTATCTTCTAATCATATTCCTAATCTCACTTAGAGTCTTTTCACCTCACCATTAATGACATTCTGGGCCAGATAATTGTACACTGGATGGGGCTGACCTGTGCAGTGGGAACATCGTCCCTAGCTCTTATCTACTAGATGCTGGTAGCACCACCCAAGCCACGACAATCAAAAACGTGTACAGACATTGTCAGGTGTCCCAGCAGGGTGTGTAAAACCCTCCAGAGTTGAGAATCAATAATCCAGCTAAACTGAGTGTATCAGGCTCCTTACATGACAGCCGTCTGTGAACGGCAGTCCACGAGCTCCCCTAATACAAGACTCATCAGTTATTTGGTCCTAGACTCAAACCTCATAGGAAAACGCTGGAAGAGCATAATAACATTTTCTGGGGTAATTGAATCAGACGTTACCAGAAAGACATTCAAGGGTAAAACCAAAGACTATAATTATTATGAAAATTATTGATGTAGTTTTCATTAGCCTACAATTTTTGAATTAGCAACTGATAATCCCTTTTATAAAAAGAAGAAAGGTAGTTTTTTTTTTTTTATTTTTTGCTTTCTGTTCTTCCTGTTGCTTTTCAATAAATACATTTTATACCTGTGGGTGCCAAGTGGATGCAGGTGCAACAAATTGACTCTGGTTCTGCAGCCAGGGTCAAGATCCACCATCCTGTGGAGGAGCAGGAGACTGAAAGGAGGCAGCTGCGTCACCCTTGGAGCCGTCTCAATGGGCCTCAGAAAATTAAAACAGGGCATTTTCCATTCTGTCCAATTAGAACTGTGTTCAGACTCCAGCTTATTTGGCAATGAAGAAAAAAATGGTCTGTGGTCCATTTTCCCCTCTTGATTCTCTATACCTTCCTCACTCAAAGTGTGAGGCTTGGACCAGGTTAGCTGTAAACTGGTTAGAAAGGTAGCATCTGGGCCCACCTTCTGAATCAGGTGGCTGGGTGCTTCGGCAAACCTGTGAAGGCAGCTCTAGACTCCTGCCTTTCTCAGAAGCAGCCCTTGCTGCTTGCCCTACGGGGGAGGAACGGGAGAAGGCAGGTACCCTCCATGTTCGGCACCCCCAACCTGGAAACCCATTAGCCCTCTCCCTTCGCCTCGTTCTTGCCGCTTTCCCCAGGCTACAGAAGGCCATCTCCCTTGCTGCTCAAAGTGAACTCCAGTCCCTGGTCCCACCCGCTACCTACTCCTCAGTGCCTTACCGCTTCCTGTCCTCTCCCTGCACATCAACTCATCTCTCCTTGCAGGTCCATAAACATGTTCAAGACTTTCCAATTAGAAAACAACAACAGCACGTGTAACAAAGAAAAAGCAGCTCTGAACCCAACTAGCCTCTCGTTCCCTTCACAAGAGGGCCTGTATTTCCTCACCTCCCATTGTGTGATTAAAGAGTATTAAGTATATTGAAAGATGCCATGGAGGTAGGGAGCACAAAAATAAGCATTGTAAATTTATTTGCAATCAAGGAATAATATAATTGGTCATTGTTGAGATGTAATTACGGTAGAAAACATACTGTTCCAAAATCCTCACTGGGTCTAATTGAACAGGTGCCAAGCGCACTTTTTATAGAACCCACGTGGAGCAGGAAGGCTCACTCCCATGGCAGCATGAGGCCACTTTAATCTCACTGCCACACCGTGGGGCAGGGAATTGGGGGAGAGGAGGCTGGAATTCATAGGTGGAAAACAGGAACAGTCACAGAGTTAAGGCATTTTCAGTAAAAAGGTGAACTCTTTCAGATTAAATTTCCTTCCCTGGGGATAAGATGCCCTGCGGCAGCTCCTTGGTGGGAAATGCCAGATAGCATAGAAGGGGGTGTACGTGTGTGGAGGGGAGGCTGGAGAGCTGGCGGGGGAGTGCGGAAAAAGAAGGCAGGAAAAGACACAGCTACATATACAAAAAAAGGTAGGGAAAGGGACAAAGAAAGGAAGAAGAGAGAAACAGGGAGGGAAAGAGAAAAAAGGGGAGAGATAAGGAAGAAAATAAAGACAGGAGAGAGAGATGGGGAGAAGAAAGAGATTACAGAATAAAAGTAGAATGATAAATAATGACTCTATTTTTGCACAAGAAATTTTCTTTGTTTTAAATAAGAAAATCTGAGCAAATCAAGAGCTGTATTCTAGTGTTTTCACTGTTCCCAGGGGGTCGTTGTCAGTGGAAACCCCAAATGGAAGCTTCCATGTTGATAGAAACCCAGTGGCTGAAGCCTCCAGTGTAACTCACCACTTTGGGCGACTGCAGAGAGACGGAGCATTCAGACTACGTCTGGGACTTCTGGGAGGCAGGAGGGGTGGCAAGGACCATGGACACCACCCAGGAAAGATTCTGGCAAGTCACGGTGATGTCTCTGCATGACCTACCACAAAGCCTTACCTTCTTGCTACAGTTTCCAGAACCCGTGCCTGACACAAACTTGCATTTAATCAAACTGACTCTTAAGTCTCCAAAACAGTCCGTATGCAAAGTTCTGAGAGTTGTGGCATCTTGAGACCACCTACCGGCTTGTTCGTGCATGCAAAATACACATGTGACTCTGAGAACACATGGCCAGATATGTGTAATTTACATGCTTAGATGATGAAACATCCATGTTTTATTAACCCCATACCTTGGTCCTTCCAAGGTATGGGTTTGGTTTCCCTTAACTCATGCTTTCTTTCCCTTTACAAAGCAATACATTCAAACACGTCTTGAGGGAATATTTAAGAGATTCTAAGTCAGGGAACCAAGACAAAGTTGTGGTCATTAGCTTCCAGTTTCCTTAGACGAAGAACTGGGATAATGCTATTACCTTATTGAGCAGTTGTGGGGCTTTAGGATCAGGTTTGTAACACATCTTGCATGTGTGCTTACAACACATCTCTATGGCATGGGGATTTTAACAGGGACCATAATGTGGATGGTGCCTATCAACTTTCTGGACCCAGGTAGGACTGACCAGTCAAGGAGACACCTGGACAGAATCTCTTCCCCTTTTGTCCCACCAGCACAAATGCTGACCCCACCAATGAGACAACAATTATTCTTCATGTGTCACAGATGCTATGATTGTTGAGGATAAAAAGATGGGCCATTTGAGGGGAATACCCCCCCCCCGAATGTGGAAAAATCTGTCAATTTTCCTTCTCTGTCAATAACAGCTATTTCTGAATGGAAACAGAGTCCCTTGATTATCAGGTTTCAAGGAAGCCCAGCTCATAAGTAACTCAGTTCAATACACACACACGCGCATGCACACACATACACATACTTATTTTGTTGGAAGGGAATGTTTCTCAAGTGAACCAATATTTGTTGCTGTGGTAGCACAAGCAAAATGGGGGAGAAACCTTCACAAACAAAACAGAAAGGTAAGCCTCCATGGGTCACCAGTGAGTAACATCGTAGTTTCTACATGTAGGGTAAGGGTGGATGTTGGTGTAATTTAAGTCCCAGGGAAGAGAGAAAGCCTTCGGTCCTAGCTGCATGGTCTAGAGCTCCAGGAAAGGACAAAAAGTAAATGATGCTGGGGTGCAGACTGCAAGTTCCAGGGCTCATTGGCAGGGAAAGGGGACAGGCGGGAGTTGCCTTCTTCTGATACAAGCAGCCAGAGAACAGCCATCAGACCAGGTCTCGTGGCTCTGGGGTTACTGGACCAGGCTGTAGGATGGGAACTTGGTAGACTTCAGCAAAGTCAAAAACAGGATGCAAACACAACTGTTTTCTAAAGAAAGTCATGCTTTGCAGAACGGCAGCAACAGAGAGCTTGTTAATGGAATGGTAATTATCACAGCTAACAATGACATACATTCTTTATGTCATGAATTGGGTGTATGCTGCTCACCCAGTGGGGTAGGTTACTATCATAAGCCCTAAATTATAGGTGAGGAAACTGAGGCATAGAGAAGTACTAGCATATACCCAGGGTAGCAGAGTTAGGGAGTGGAGAGATGGGATTCGGACCCAGGTTGGTCTGAGTCTAGAGTCTGTGTGCAAACCCCCGTGGCGGCTTCCACATATGGTTCCACGCTGTGTTGAAAGAAAAACTCCCTAGGGGCCCAGTGGGAGAGCGTCGGTCCCCGAAAACACATACACTATTGCAACCCATATAGCTCCAAGGCTTCGTTCTCCCAGAGATGCAAGGCTGGGATGTGCAGCAAACCAACAGCAGACTATGGTTTAAGAACAGGAAAGGACTCATGACTGATTTTGTAAGTAATGGCAGAAAGATTTTCACCTCAATTTGTGCCTCCCTTTTTCTTGTGTATGAAGGAGGGAGGATCTTTCTGACTTCTTTAGTATTTCCACTATCTAAGTGCAAGAAGCCTGTGCTGGATGTACAGGAAATGATGCCTTCTCTCCTCCTGTTTTTCCTGACTCTTGCCTTATACCCTAGCACTACTAACAAGCCACCTGCGGGTCTAGCAAGTTCTCTGCATCTGGCCCTTCTGGGAGTCAGCATAGAGCTCGTGACTGGAGAAGAAAGGGGAAGAGGCTTTGCTGCTGAGGTTTCTGTAATACCACACCTGAGGGTGCACGGGGGTGTTCTGATGTAGTAGTTTTTTTTTTTTTAAGCTATATTTTAGATTTGGGGGGCATATGTGCATGTTTGTTATTTGAGTATATAGCCTCCTGGTGGATACTGGGCTTCTAGCACACCTATTACCCACATAGCAAACGCTGTACCTCATAGGTAGTTTTGCAGCCCTCATCCCCATCGTCCCTCCCTTTTGGAGTCCTCACTGTTTATTATTTCCATGTTTATGTTCATGTGTACCCACTGCTTAGCCTCCACTTACAAGTGAGAACACGCAGTATTTAATTTTCTGTTTCTGAGTTACATTACATAGGATAATAGCCTCCAGCTCCACCCATGTTGCTGCAAAGGACCAGATTTCATTCTTTTTTATGGCTGCATAGTATTTCATGTGTATATGTACTGCCTTTTCTTTAGTCAACCGTTGATGTACATTTAGGTTGGTTCTGTGACTTTGCTATTGTGAATAGTCCTCGGGTGAACATATGAGGAGTAGCCCTTTTAATACAATGTAGCTCAGGGTGGTCAGAGGATTTGGGAATCGATGGGAGCATAAAAGGAAGCTCAGGAATGGGGTGAGGTTTAAGACTGAGGAGCTTAACTGGATGCAGTGGCTCACCTGTAATCCCAGCACTTTGGGAGGTCAAGGCGGGTGGTCAGGAGTTCGAGATCAGCCTGGCCAATACAGTGAAACTCCATCTCTACTAAAAATACAAAAATTAGCTAGGCATAGTGGCGGGAGCCGATAGCCCCAGCTACTCAGGAGGCTAAGGCAGGAGAATTGCTTGAACCCTGGAGGTGGAGACTGCAGTGAGCTGAGACCACGCCAATGCCATCCAGTCTGGGTGACAGAGTGAGATACTGTTTCAAAAAAAAAAAAAGAGTGGGGAGCTTGTAGGTTTGAGGTCCAAGAGAGGAGGCCAGAATATTTAGCACCTCCCT
>PVKP010000158.1:0-184624 GCA_004027715.1 Plecturocebus donacophilus
ATATATATATCCTAATTATTAATCCCTTGTTGGATGGAAAGCTTGCAAATATTTCCTCCCATTCTATAGGTTATCTCTTCATTCTGCTAATGGTTTCTTTTGCTGTGCAACATCTTTTTAGCTTGATATAATCTAATTTATCTCTTTTTATTTCTGTTGCCTGTGCTTTTTGAGATCTTATGCAAAACACCTTTGCCAAATATAATGTTCTGAAGGGTTTCTCCATGTCATTTTATTTTGGATCTTTTACTTGAACATATATTCTTTTGGATCATAGATCTTTTCCTTAGTAATACTGAGAAACTTAATATATCACCAAAATTAAACTTGATAGAGGCTGAAAATATATTTTCCAGGTAATTTTTGTTTTTTATGTGATTTTAATTTTTCTTGACAACAAATATTTTGTTTTTCTTGTAGTAGCATTTACCCATTTTTTTTAATAGATTCTGGATTTTGAATCTTAATTAAAATGACCTTGCTCACTCTCATTTTATAAAAATTTTTTCCCATCTTTTGCTGTTTTAAAAAATTATAGAAACTTAATCCATTTAAAATTATCCTCAGTGTATGATATGAGGTATGAATCTAACCTAATTTTGTCCAGATGACTACTCAACACAATTAGCTATGTCATTCGTGTTTTCTTCATAAGTTTGAGATGTCATTTTAATCTTTTTCTAAGTTCCAAAATGCACTGGAGCTCTGGATTTCCTCGTCTGTTCCTTTGATTTGTCTGTCTGTTTATAGTTGAGGCCATATAGTTATCGAAATATTATAACTAGTTCTTGCTCATTGTTTTAGTTTTTTTCAGAGTTTGAATTTTTATTTTTAATATAAACTTTATAATCAGCTTGTCTATTAATAAAACTGTTGATATTTTTGAAGGATCACATGAAATTATAAAAATGAGAGCATTGGCCTATTGAATCTTTGTATCAATAATATAAATGTTTTTTCATTTCTTCAAGTTTGTGTTTAGTTTGGTTCATTTTTGTCATATACTTTTCTTATATTCATTTGTAGGTATTATATTTATTTTCTTACATAGTTTTTACCTTTTCAAAATCTACATTTATTTTTCTTCCTCATTTCCTATTACTATTTGTTTGTATCATCCCCCCTATTTGATTAATCTTCCCAGAGTATTGTTTATCTTATTTTCCCAGATAACTTTGTTGATCTTCTCTATTACAGTATTGCTTTCCATTTTCTTATTTTTGCATTTATCATAATTAGTTGCTTTCTTCTGCATTTTTTAGTTTGATTTGGTTTTTCCTTTTCTGATCTAACAGAGATTCTTTGCTTATTAATTTTTACTTTTTTCTATAAACACTCATGGCTATAGATAGACTTTAAAGTACCACTTTGGCAGTATTGCATAGGTGCTTATAAGAAAATTTTCAAGATAATTTAGTTTAAAATACTGTAAATTTATTTATTTGATGTATTCACTACATATAACGTGTTTCATAATTTCAAAACTTGTTTTTAATTTCAACTTTTTAAAATTATCATTTGGTTATTGATTTCTTACTATATGCATTGTGGTAAAAGAATTTGATTTATATACTAATTACCTTAAATATATAAAGATTTAGTTTATGGTCCAGCCTGTGACCGGCATTCATAAATGTGATACATGTGCTTAATCTGTACATTATCTAGTTTTAGAGTAAAACTGCATGGCCATTAAATAAAGCATACCAATTACTTCATTCAGATATTTTGTTTTCTTTTTACTTTAGCTCCTTGATTTTTTAGTTACTTAAAAAGTTGTGTTAAAATATTCCAATATGATGAAAGTTTTATGTTTCTCCTTAAAATTTTGATCATTTTTACTTTATTATTTTGAGTTTATTTTAGTAGGTACATATACATTCAGAAATATGTCTTCTCATAAAATAAAACTTTTCTCTCTTTTTTGGTTTTTGATCTCTTTATCTTCTACTTTATTTCTGGTAATATTTTCTGATTTTCACACTGTTTGATTGTTGCTAAAATAGCCTTAACAGTTTTCTTTTGATAAACAATTATTTTAGTAATGATTTATTTTTAACCCTTATGTATCTTCATGTTTATATATGTGTATTGAAAATGACATGTCGCTGTATTTGCAATAATAGTCTTAGTGTATTTGTTCATTAGCCATGATATTTAGTCCATTGTTTTGAATTAATATTATTTGAATTTATTTGTACAATTTTCTGCTTTCTATTTGATCTTTCTCTATATTCCCATTTCTCTTATCTTGCCTTATTTTCCTTTTCTTTTTTTTTAAATTTTAGATGGAGTTGCCTTCTATCACCCAGGCTGGAGTGTAGTGGCACAAACTTGGCTCACTGCAAACTTTGCCTCTCGGGTTCAAGTGATTCTCCTGCCTCAGCCTTCCAAGTAGCTAGATTACAGGCAACTAACACCACACCTGGCTAATTTTTGTATTTTCAGTACAGACAGGGTTTCACCATGTTGGCCAGGCTGGTCTTGAACTCCTGAACTCAAGTGATCTGACCACCTTGGGCTCCCAAAGAGTTGAAATTATAGGCATGAGCCACTACACCTGGCCTATTTTTCTTCTCATCCAAAATTTCTCTCTAGTAAAGTTCTAAGTTACCCACTCTATCTTTATATTTTTGGAGATTCCTTAGGAAATTTTGGATACATTTTAAAAAAATCAAATTACAGAGCCAATACTGGACCCTTTTACTGTTATCACCCCTTTTCTGACATACACTAATATTATTAAATGTTTTAATGCTATCATTTTAAAGTTATATTTAAAACTGTTTTGTAGTTAATGTCAGTTTAGATATATTTACAAATTCACCACTTACTTTCTTTTTCATCCCTCTGTGCATCTCACATCACTGCCTGGGCCCCTCTCCATCTACTCTAAGTATATATTTTATAATTTCTATTAGCAAGGATTTGCTCATTTAAAAGTTCTTTTCAGAAATGCCTTTTATTGTTTGTTTAAAAATGTCTATTTTGCCTAATTTTTGAAATACATTTTTGCTGAGCAGAGATTTCTAGGCTTATAATCATTTTGTCATAGCACACCAAAATTATTTGTGTTAGTTTTCTATTGCTGTGTAACTAATTATCACAAATATAGCAGTTTAAACAGCTGTCATTGACTAGGTAAAAGTTCTATAGGCCGAAAGTCTGGCATGGTATAGTTGGTTTCTTTGATAATGGTATGTAAAGGCTAAAATCAGAGGGTTGATCAGTTTGAGTTTTATTCTGCATGCTCTGGGAAAAATTTCTGCTTTCAAACTTATTCTTGTTTACAAAATTCAGTACCTTGAGGTTCTGTTTTCCTGCAGGCTGTCACCTAGGCGCTGCTCTCAGTGCTCAGAGGCTGGCCACATTGCTTGCCGTGTAACATCCCTCACCTGTAAACCAGCATCAGCATGTCAAATCTCATAGTTCAAGTCTCTGACTTCCTCTGTCTCTGACTTCCAGACAAAGATTTAAAGAGTTATATGATTAGGTCAGGCATACCTAGTCTTCCTATTTTAAGGTTAACTATTGTGAGGTTTTAATTACGTCTGCAAAATCTCTTCACAGCGATGTTGGATTGACTGGTAGAATAGTATGTATATCTACACACCTAGAATTCTACCTGCCACATCATTTAGAAGACTTACAGCTTTCATTTACCGTAAGTCGACTTTCAGTCCAATTCTTGTTCCTTCTATTTTTCTTTATTCTGTGACTATTGTTAAGAACTTGTTTTTACTTTGGCATCCTTTTTCTCTAGATATAAATTTCCTTTTATATGTACTGTTTGGAATTTGTTGTGTTTCTGAGGTCTGTAACTCAGTGTATTTTTAGCTTTGGAAAACGCTTTGCCATTATCTTGTCAAATATTACCTCTCTCCTATTCTCCTTCCTATCTCTTTTTGAATGCTGTCTATGTGTTTTTAAACCCTGCTTTCCTTACCCTCCCCGTCTCTTAACCTCTCCTTTATATTCTTCATCTCAAATCAGAGATGAAAGCCTGAAAACCAAAGTTCAATTTCACTGAATTTTATAAATTCCTGCTTTTGCCTGGAGTTCATTTCTAATTATGTTATATTCTTGCCATCCATCATTGCATTTAGCAGGTTTTAAATATATATTTTATTCAGAAAATTTTTGTTGTTTCTAGTGGTAGGATTAATCAAAAAATGTAACCTATCTTACTGTCAGAAATAACAGTTCTTCAAAGGGAGAGAGAGAGAGACAGAAGAGTGAGAGAGAGAAAGTGTGATTAAAACAACTGAGAGAATGGAAACATTTATTGAGCGTTTACTGTGTTCTAAGCACTAGAGATACAATGATTTCTAAGCAAAATATATATGATTCTTATCTTTACAAGTTCACTAACATAAACGTCAGTCCAGTGAGGAAGCCAGGCCAATCAAATAATGAAACAAATAGCTATCCGTTTTCTTTCCCTACTTCCATCGATGAATCTGATGAAGCTTCCCTTACTTTTGTGTTATACTTACTTTTTATTCTCTTGTCATATACATAGTTTCTATACATTTTCAGAGCTTGGGACAGATAAAATACAAAGTTCCCCTTACCATGTGGGATCTGCCCTACTTTCTTTTGTAAAAGAGGCCAAAATGAACTTCAAGAGGACTCTGAAAAAGATAAAGAAATCCAGGAAATAGTTGACTTTTTGACTGTGGGGGACTGAGTCAAGGAAATGGAGGTCCTTTTCACCCAAAGAGCTGTGTTCGTCGGCTGATTGCAGGACTAATGCAATACACCTTGGTACTGGTCATTCATTCATAATGGCTCCAGGATTTGGAGTGTCTGTTCTGATTGGTGGTGTCCTAGCTGTTCAGAATTTTAAGTATTTTTTCCTGACTGATTCTGTGAGCCAGAGGTCCTTTTTAGTGCTGCTTTACACCACACCTGCTACCTATCCCCGAAGCCCAGTATTAGCAAAAGAGAACTGCTATGGTTTGGTTGTGGTTTGTGCTCATCAAAACTCCCGTCAAAACTTAATCCCCAACGTGGCAGTGTTGGGAAATGCCGAGGGTGGGGTTTGGGTCATGGGGGTGGATTCTTCATGAATAGATTAATGATATTTTTAGGGAGTGAGTTGTTGGTCTCTTGGGAACAGAGTAGTTCCCCAGAAGAGTGGGTTGTTACCAAGCAAGGATGCATGTCTGGCCCTTTGCATTCCCCTGTGACCTTTCACCACAATATGAAGCAGCAGGAAGCCCACGCCAGAAGCCAGCATCATGCCTTTGAACTCCCAAGCCTGCAGAATGATGAGCCAAATAAATCCTTCTTCTTTATAAAGTACTCAGCCTCAGATATTCTGTCATAACAACACTAACTGAACTAAGACACAAGCATACCTATTTTCTTCTGTCTGAGAGTGGAGCCTGTAGTGTATGTCAGAATTTGAGTTGATTCTAGCAGCTTTCTTCCCCTTTGGTGAAGAACAGGATTAAACAGGTTATATACCCAACAGTCATTTTTCCTGTTTCAGGAAACAGGGCAGAAAGCTTTATTTACGGATTTGTTCATATGTAAAGACAGCTTACCTTTGGGTTTTCTGGATTTGACTTAGACTTTGTGTCACTTTAGTCCTCCCTGTTTCAATTTTTCCTCCTGGGACTGACCCCTGTTTTCTGAGACATACATTTTCAGACCCTTCTGCTTCACTGCTCTTCTGTTCTGGTTCTTCATGGTGACAACCCCTTAACCATTGCTTTCTCCAGCAAAGAGAATCAAAGTAAACGATTTTAGGGCCCCCTGCTCTGAGTTTTTGGACTCTCTCTTTTGAAACAAACTGTTTGCTTTGCTCTCCAACTTTGTTTTAAGCTCAGTGCTTTTATTCAGGCGTTCCGTTTTCACTTTGTTTCAGATTTAACTGCTGTATTTATTTCTTGCCTTGTTTACGTGCCAAATATTGAAGTAGAAAGATCTTGCTAAGTTAAGAATGTATCTAGTTAAGAGTTCAAGTGGACAGAGATGTTTTATGAGGAAATTTACCTTTTAGCTTCTAGTCCAATGTACAACATTAGGAAAAAGGCTAATCTGTCAACCTTCTGGAAGCTTCTAATTATTAAATGAGTATTAGAAACAAGTAGAATATTTTTAAAAATCCTTTTCTAGAAGGCAAATTCCTGAGAAAGTCAAGTTTGTAGGTTTTACATTTATATTTGCTTAATTTTTAAAATTGTTATCAGCATAATTAAGTTGCTGGAAAATAAAATCAAATTTGGGCATTGCAGGTAAAAGTTTTTCGAATTTATGTATTTAACAACGTTCCTGTCTCATAGTTGGGTATGTATCTGTATTTCTATGATATTCCATTATTAACTAATTTATGAATGCCACCACCATCCCCCTTTTTTGAGATATTAAAGGTTAGTTTGTAGGAGAAAAATCAATTTTAGGATAATTAAAGAATAGTTTATGGAAAACACTTAGAATATGTCCATTTGGGTAGTTAGGAGGGAGACGTAATAAATGGCTAATATACAATGTTTTAGGAAGTGACAGAACTTCAGAGTTGTACCTTCTAATAAAGTCTTCGTATATAGCCCTGTACCTGAACCAGAATTTCCTGTCTATTGCATCTTGGTTTTGTAGCTACTGACCAAATACTCGCTAAACTTATACTTTGATAATGCAGTGAATTTTTAGACTATTCTCTCCTATATTAAGCAGAATCCACCTCCTTGTAACTAGTCTCTTAATTAATTTTCATCTTTCTATTATAAAATTTACTGCATACCAACTGTGTACTAGGTTGTATGTTTAGAGGTATGAGTACAAAAATGAATAAAACACAGCCCCTCTTCTGGAAAGCCTCACAGTCTAGGTGGGGAGATAGATATGTAAACAAATAATTATGGTAGAGGAAGAAGTGCTAATAGAGGTACTCACAATGGCATTATGTGAGTAGAGTTCTTTGAGCTATTCATCATATAATGTAGATTCCAGGCCCTTTATCATCATAATAAAAGACTCTTCAAGTAAAGGTTGAAGAGATCTTACAAATTGCCTACTTATGTGAGGTGACTGTTCTGAGGCATTCAGTTATAGTAAGTATGGCAATAATTAGGACTCTGCTACAAGGTGGTTTTAGATAGAAATAAGTAGTACAAATTCAATCAATTCTGGATTGTCCATGCACAGACAAGAATATGTATTTGAATGTATAAATGTAATTTATAAACAGTAATGCAATTCATTGGCTCTCAGAAATAAGTTAGTAATGATGTTTGTCTATTCAATAGAAGAAATTTTCAAGTTCTAACCTCTATTAATATTAATTAATGCATTACTCATGCTCTGTGTTTCAGGATTTTAAAAATGTTTCCAGTTTACATTCCTTTTAATTCTAGTTATTTCTTTTCATGCTTTGATCTGTGTTTTCTAGTTCAGAAGTTTACAGGGATTTATATTGTCTGCTTTATTAAATGGATTGGAATAATAGTACACATTCCATTATTTCTTTCATTTTAAGTAGGTGGTGGTGACAATATTTGGGACCTGAATTCAGTGTGACTTTTAGAATGTTACTTGATTTATGGTTTGGAGTGCCTTATCTTATGAACAAAAGAAACAAAGAAAGGGCTTCCAAATTGTGCAGATGATTCTCTTTTCACAGAGACTTTTGCTTTGTATAATGTTCTTAACATGAGTTTTTTAAAAGCGCTTGTAATTTTATGTGAAATCTTGTGTTAATGTGCATAGGATGTGCATTTTTCTTGGAAGACACTCCAGAGGATTGATCAAACACTCAAGAGAGGCCAGGTTCCTGCAAAAGTTTGCCAGTTCCTGCAGTATCTCCTTCATGCTAGAAAGTCATGCAACCATACCAAGTGGCAAGGTTCTCAAAACCATGAGCATGCTTTAGGCTTTATATACTTCTATGCTTTATGCTTTATATACTACTATTTATGTCAAGAGTGATATAATGCCCTATCATTCTTGACATAATAGTAGTATTATTATTTTTAACATGGATTAATAAAGATCATATTATTAGTTCATGACTTGATAGTTTCAAAACACTTTTAAATATCATCTAATCCTTAAAACCTATAAAAATATTATCCACATTTTACAGAAGAATGAACAGAGGTTCAAATATATACAGCTCATAACTCATAGAACTTAACCACAAGTCAGCTCTTCAGAGCTAAATATTCTTTTCCACATCAAATAGTTATAAAAATTTTCCTCTGATTAATTTCTGTTTCTTATTTAAAGAGAGGGTGCTGGACTTGCTCTACAATAGGGGAAACATCAGCACAATGAACTACAAAATCAAGGAACCTCTTGAGGCCTTAGTGTTCTCACATGTAAAATGAGGTAATAAACCTAATCTGCACTCAGGTACCTTCCAGCTCCCACATTCCATGTGTCTCTGTCAAACTTTGGCCCAAAACTTCTTCTCAGGAGAACAGATTCATTTATTACCTCTGCATGCTACATGAGTTGGCCTGTTCCCCATCCACCACAGTTATGCTCCAGGCTGCAAGCTGTGTGTTTATGATATTTAAAGGGTTTCTTCCTGTTGTAGGGAACCCACCTTGGTTAATCTTACAGAAACAGTTTGCCATAGCTGACTTTCATTTGTTTTCTCTTCACTCACCTCTTGCCTAGAGAATTATGTTAATCATGGCTTCAGTGCCATGACGCCGTTTATGTTCTAAGTTGTTGTTGTGGTTTTCTTGTATTATCATGTGCTGTAGAGTAAGTAAATCAGATTTGTCCAGCCCACAGCCTATGGGCCACGTGCAGCCCAGGATGACTTTGAATGTGGCCCTGCACAAATTTGTAAACTGTCTTAAAACATTATAAGAATTTTTTATGATACTTTTTTGTTTTTTAAGCTCATCAGCTATAGTTAGTGTTAGTGTGTTTTATGTGTGGCCCAAGACAACTCTCCTTCCAATGTGACCCATAGAAGCCAAAAGATTGGACACCCCTGATGTAAATCAGTGTGAGGAATGTGGAGCTTGGGCAACTTAAGCTTCAGAACAACAACAACAAAATACTGTGTAATAAACAATATCAGGAATTAACTTGATTAAAGTTCCAGGCCTTTAGAAGGCTTGAGTGCTATTATTCCTAGATCTGTTTCAGAAGCTGCATATCTTGGTGGAAGATGATTGATTTGGGGATCAGCAGACTTGGTTTTCAGTATAGTTTTGTTGCTGGACAAGTCACTCGGTATAGTATTATCTTTGTCATTTATGAATGGGAAGTTGAATTAGGTAATCTCCAAAAGCCATGACAGTCAGAAATCGACTGCTTTTTGAACAGTTTTATTAATAATTTTTACTTTACTATTTTCTTCTCACTTTCCTTGCATGTTGTAGAGTTAGCTTTCTAATGTTGTCATTTCAACACTTTAAAATAAGGTATAGTTTTCTCTGATAAATACATAGTTTCAAATCTGCAATAAGCATTCTTCTCCACTTTGCCCCAACCTAACCTTCCAAAGTTTTTCTCTGAAATTGTTTGGCTTTTTAATCCTTCTATTTCTTTTATTATCAAATAGTTGCATAAATGGAAATTGAAGTCACCGTTAAAGCCCAAAACACAGTAGGTCAATGTCAGTCCTCTTTACCAAAGGAGGACTGTGTATGCAGGCTGGGTAGTTTTCTCAAGCTCAGGATTAAGTGGTTTCTTCATGGAGATCCCGTCATAGATTATGCTCAGCACTCTGCACCACCTGGTGCAATATCCACTCCAGAGCTGAAATCACAGGCTGGATTTTTATGATGATGGGATCACTTGCTATTGAAATACGATTTTGCTCTCCCATTTGCAGCCTGCCACCTGATAAATGCTAGATTATGAGTCAGAATAATAAACACGAAGGTGTTGTCATAGGCCAAAATGCTTCCCACTGTCTACTGTTGCATCTGTCATTTTAGGCGTATTCTCCAAAGAAAACAAAATTTGAATGTTTGCCTGTACACTAACAGTTTCTGGAAATGGTAGTGCCTATCCATGTTCTTTTTAAATAAAGGCTTTCTGTAAACGGCTCACATAACCAGTTATTTGGCTTGAAATGGCCTCCTCATGAAAATGCCTGCTTTAATGTCAAGGCAGGGAATAGTGAAGCTTTGCTGGATCCCAGTGTCTAGCAGATATACTATAAATTTAATTTCATGGCAAAGTGAAGTCTATTACACCAAATCAGAAAGAACTACCTTCTCAGCAAGGCCATCTCTCTTTTCTTATTGAGTCCTCTTTGTGTAGCTTTTTCCAGCTTTGTCTGCACCTGCCAATAAAAAGAGGCTCTTTGTTTGAGGACAATACTAACAAATTAACCAGCAAACATATTTCCAGTGGTGGGTTGGGGCAGAGATTCAGGAGAGGGTCATGGCTACTACCTGTTTTATTATACCTGCAACCGAGGAGCTCGATCTTGTTAACCATTTTGATTCTACTAAATTTGAATAGTCTTGGTTCTCTTGCTGTCTTGATATATTTGTCAGTGAAACTGGGACATTTTTATACATTTTGCTGCTGTAAAGGCATAAGCCAAGAAAGGAGGAAGATGAGGTGGATATAAGAACCGTAGTACCTTGAGGGAATCCCAAAGGTTCTCAGAGGCAAGTAAAAAAAACCTTCCAAGTCATACTGAAAGCATTTCTTATTTGGTGTTTACTGGTTTGTTGCCATGTAACATAGCACATTAATTAAAGATCTACTTGGTACTTTGAAAAAACAGCTGATGACTTTTTAAGTGGTTGATTTGCCCAGGAATCATTATTTTAACAGGGTCAACATAAAATTTTTCTTGGACATTTAGAGAAGAATTACATTGACATATAATATGAAAGGGATGAGCTGGAGCTGTCACTATTAATACCTCTGGAACTAAGGTTTTTGAGAGATTTCCTTCAGCTTTCTTTTGAAAATTACCATGGAATACAAGCACTCAGTTTTTCTGGTATATGCAGAGGTGAACTAGACAGTACATGAAATAGAAAAATAAAGCAACAACTCCATCACCACATTTTTCCTGTAATTAGTGGAATGATTAGGAGTTTCACTAGGTGTTCCTTCATTGAAGTCTGGTGGTTCAGTTTTAACCCAGATCAATTTCTTATGAATCAATTCTCTATCAGTACCTATGAGGCTGCTGGTGCTTTTCTATGTTTTATGACGTACAGGAATAATAAATATGGCTCCTATCCTTAAGGAACTAATGAAACATTCAGCAGACCTCCATTAATAAATTTTTAAAGTAGTATAAGTAATAATCATAATTGCAAGCAATATTTATTGAATGTTTGCCAAGTGTCAGGCACACACTGTGGGTTGTGCTTTTCCTTAGGTGTCATGTATAATTCTTATAACTACATTTATGGAAGATTTTATCATGTCCATTTCATGAATACAAACCTGGTGCTTGAAATGGTTATGTGTCATACCCAGTGTTGTATAATTAATATTGGTTCCCATGTCTTTCTGACTCTAATGTCCATGCAGATAATTACTACTTTCTTCTTCTTCCCCAACACTATTTGAAATGTAATTAATGTATTTATTGGTCAAAAATATGTTAGCATGGCTGTGTTTCACATCTTCAGCTAGAATGTAGAGCTAAAAATATTGTTTGGTACTATTTGCCAAACTATTGCGTAGGGGACAGAACCTGGATGACCAAAAGTGGTAGATGGTCATTTATGAAGTAGTTTACTCATTGCTGGAGTCCAATTCATCTATGATTTGCTATCACCTTGTTAACAAATATAATGAGAGCTTTGGGAGGCCATTGTCCTGGGTAAAATATGTGTGTGTGTGTGTGTGTGTGTGTGTGTGTGTGTGTGTGTGCGCGCGCTTGCATGTTTTGGGAGCAAACATTATGGGCATCTACTTAACTAAATCTGCTCTCAAAAACTTTCCCATAGAGCAGAGGTGTATCCATGCACATTGTATTCTAGTAACCATCGTAAGAGAGAGAACTGCTGACACAGCTAGCAACTGCCTTTAATTGTAGCACTTTGGAGCTAAGAGGGGCTTCAATACTCATTTAGATAAATTCCACCAGCCATGTTTTGGGGATGCTAAGGGGGTTACCTGAAAAATTGAGGAAAATTATGTGATAAATAAAATTCGTTTGTTTTTAACTTCAGGGCTTCTCAGTTTCTTTAATGTTAATATGGAATAGAAATTTTATGATAGATTATAATAAGTAACATTTCCTAAACTTACGTGGCCACAAAGCCAACTTTCTTTGGGAGCATCTTTAGGAATTAGTGCTCCAAGAAACACTTTGAGAAACCTTAATCTATCCCAATAGTTATATCCTAACAGGTACCATGGTATAATTATTTACCACACCTTATATTACTTAGTTCTATATCTGTAAGTACTTTAAACACATACATTTTTTGATCTAAAATAGGTAGAAATCATTGTTTTTCTTGAAATAAAATTGAACATATTAAATGAATGAATTAAATAAAAAGTCCTTACATATTAGAATTTGACAGTTGGAAATTTGGCCTCAGTGCATAGTTCAGTTAGTAGCTGGACTACTTTTTGGCTGATCATTTAACAAAATATCTGAATTTAAAGGAACTTAAACTGTAGGGATGCATTATTCTTCACATATTGAGAAGTGGGCTGTGGGGTGACTCAGTTGTTACATGAAGTCAGTGAGGACTCAGGCTCTGGCCAGGCTTTAGGTTTGTTATCTTCAATGTGACAGTGATGTTGCCATTCATGGTGGTCCAGGTGGCTGCAGCAGCTCCAAGACTGCCATCCTCAAATGCATGGCCATGTCCAAAAGTATGGAGTTAAACCTCTGTCAGAGCTCTGCACTCCAGACTCCAGCCCCCTTACCAAGCAAACTCTCTGGAGGTCCATGGGGCCAAACTGATTCACGTACCCAGGCCCTAGACGCAGGATGCTGAGAAAGTGCCTCCATCCTGGGTGCCAGCTCTGCCAGGAAGAAGAATGGTTGTGTTCTTCATGTGTTTTTAGTATTTATATTTAACTACTATTTTGCTATGGCAATGTGCTAGCTTGCTATTGCCTAAAATGACTTCATTCGTAATTTAAAATGAGATTAAATGCTGAAATACTGTAGAGTGACTCTGTAAATATGGATTTATTGAAGAAAAATGTCAGTATTAGAAAAGGACAGATTATCTGAATATGCTTGATTCCTTTCATTATAGTTAAAGGTGTGTGTGTGTGTGTGTGTGTGTGTGTGCGTTTGTGATGTTTAAATTCACTTGGTTTTAAATCAAAAGTTTCACAATGTGACCATAAACCTTAATTTCAAAGAAAGCTATTGTTTGTAGAAAAGAAGTGTGAATCTGTCAAGTATTGGCTTTTAAATGCTCTTTCTTACCTTCCCCAATTCCAGTTTATGTTCTTCATGTCTTTTGTGTTTTATATTCCTAGTCAGGCTCTTGGATTCTATTTTACTCATGATATTCCAGAAAGCTATTGCCTTCTTCTCTTTTTCCCAATCATGAGAGATAAGTGGAGACAGGGAGTGCTGATGATAGGTTTCAACACAGATATAACTGGTTTTGCTGTTGTTGTTTGATTGCTTGTTTTTCTTTAGCTCAGCTTGGAAAATGACATAGATAATTTATGGATGTAAAATTTCGGCACTGCAGGATAGAAGACAGCTCCCTGGTTTCCCCTGTTCTCAACTTCATATACTCTTTTTCAGCTACTTGGCAGTTGAGCCAGAATAGAAAAGGCAGTGTAGCAAGAAGAGCGGTTAAGCATAATCTGAATATGATCAGGGTAGTTTGTGAATCTGATAAGAAGTACATACCATGTGTGGGGCATGTGTGAAATTGCCATAGACTGAGTGCCAGGGGAACCTAAGCTATTTGAGGTGTCACTTGAAAGAGTGTTGATGATCCCTGAAGGCCTGTGATTCATTTTCAAGTATCTTAATGAGGAGATTTGGAAAGGGAGAGGAAGCACATTTGACAGCAAGTTTATGTAGAATAATGTGATACTTTAATGTATGAATGAAATGAAACTTTAATATTTAAAAAACCATTTTTTCAGGCAGCATTTCTTGAGTGTATACTTGTGCCAGGCACTGTGCTTCTTAAATTTGAAATAAATCATAGTCTCTATCCTCTGGGTACGCATGGTCTAGTGGAGGATCCAAGTTTGTAAGCACAAAAATTGTAATAGCAAATGACAAAAATTTTTCTTTGAACTAGAAGTTATTGAACACCTTCTATGTGTCAGGATTAGAACTGAATATTAGCCATTAGACTTTGCATCAGGGAGATTATGGTGACCCTGATAAGAACTATTTCAGTGGAATGGTAGATAAGAGCATGAGAGTCATTTGTTTAAGAGAAACTAGAAGGTGAGTGATAGAATTGGTGATTAAAAATGACATTTTTTAGGACATTTGTTGTGAAGAGGAGCAGATATGGAGTGTGGCAGCTGGAAGATCAAGGGTGAGGTTTTTGTTATTTGCGTCTTAAACACTGGAAATATTCATCATCTAATATCAGGAGTCTAGATAAAATAGTATAGGAAGATTCAAGAGTCATTTTGAAGATATATTTCAATAAGAATGACCTCTGTAAGTGGAAAAGAATGAAAAAGGAATTGAAAAATATGTTCATATTTCTAGTTTGGGGAACACATATAAATAGTACCAATTTAAAACTTTTTAATTTGAGAGAAGAATTTTTCTGACTTGTTGTAAATTTTAATGTATGACAGAAATCTCTGGGATGAGATTTGATGGGTGTTAAAGACGGTAATAATAACAGGCATTATGGTGATAGTAACATAGTTAACATTTATTAATTTCAGTGTAGCTTCAATCCACTGTTCAACAGTAGAGTATGTACTATTCTTAACCCAGTTTTAGTGATGAGCAGACTAAAGCCTAGGAAGAAAAGGCAGCTTACCAAAGGTATCCAAGTTTGTTAATGTTAGATCCAAGTGTACTAATAAGACAGTCCAGTTTATTCAAGAAATCCTATTGACTCCAGTAAACATCTGAAGTAGCCAGATTTGTATTGAATGCAGCACCAAGCCTGGAACTTGGGCTTTAACATTCACTCCAGTTTTCTCCTATCACTTTTACATCTTCATCAGACAAATGGTAATTGCTTAATCAACTGCAACTGATGTTATCCAAATCCATTCTTTTTCGGGTCCTAGTTTTCTTGTTTCATTTCAGCTCTTACCAAGCCTTAACTAGAGATCCATGGAATACCTTCAAGTCAGTTCAGCTAGTGAGGTTATCTGTGTTTCTAACAAGAACAGAAAGAGAAGGTACTAATTTGAGCCTGCATTCTAAAGTATACTTGAACATGCTCACACAAGCACTCACACACACATGCTACTTGAATTCATTATGAACCACTACCAGCAAAGTCTTCCAGGGTACTTAGACTCCTAATTCTTTCCATCTTCTCTGAGTGTTTAGGTTTGCCAGCATCCCATGTCCCATTTGCCCCCAATTCCCTCACATAAAAATCTCATTCCAGAAGGAGGTAAACCCAGGTAGCTTTTGAACATTTTTACTACATATTTCCCACCTAGCATGTATCCCTTGGCTCTATTGTTGTCTTCAGGTACCGTACACATAATTTGACAGGCAGATGGCAGGATTGGATAATGAGGCGATTCTTACACTTTTCAAGTATGTTTTGCCTGTGGATTCATTTCTTTAACTGGATCTTTTAATGTTATGGATATGAGGATAAATAGCTTGTGTAAGAACTGACAGTAGTGGTTAATGCCATGCCATGGCTGTGGGTTTTAATTTTAACTCTACCACTATAGAGTTATGTGAATGGAGTGTATATGTCTATGTGACCTTGGCCAAGTTATTTAACATGTCATGAGGAGTAGCATATACTGATACTATTATTTTCTTATGCCTGATGAAATCTTTTAAAGTTTAAGGATAATATAGTATATTTAATCAATGTATTATTTTCCCTAATTATTTTTAATGAGTTAATAATATATAAATATATTATAAACAGATGTGAAATTTTCTATTCCTGTTCAGCTGTCATTTTTAAATGGTAAGTCATCTGGGATGACATCTGCACTGGCAGGATTTTTTTTTGAAGGAGAGTAACAGATCTCACTGCAAATCTAGGAGTATCAGTCTCTTCTCCTGAAAGTATTTTGTGTTTTGTTAAAATTTAACTTTTGAGACTAATTATATTCTTAATGGACTTGTGTTTTTCAACTGCATATAAATATTGGTAAAGAAAAAAAATGGAAGCAAAAAGAGAGCCAAGCAGGGAGATACATTTGATATATCAGATCCATCATTCCATTTGGGGGGAATGCAATTATTTGGAAGGCAGATGAGAAGGAAAGTGTGAGGAGATGCTAAAAGGTGACATTCACATATGTGTATACTCATACCTAGCCTCAATTGCCTCATATGTATGAAAGAAAATACCACCCTTGCAACCTCATCATCCTTAAACATACATTTTCTTTTTGCAATTCTGCAAGAGATGTTCATTTTGATAAGATTCTATTTGTATAACAAAGTTGAGCCCCTGGAGAAGGGAGAAAAGAAGACGAGCACAGAGCATGATTTGCTTCATGTGCTACATATTTCTAAGGATGTCTAGGTCCACTGAAAATAATTACCTTTACCTTGGCCAATCCAGCAGAAAAGAAGGCACATGCCAAAACAATGTCCAGTCTTCTTAGAGGCCACAGTGACATAAAACAATGATCATGGAGGCCTTTTGGTTTTAATTTTGATCCTTTTGCAGCATTCAGCACTGTTCATTATTCTTCCTTTTGAGGTTTATTCCCCTCAGTCATTTCTAGACCATTCCCTCTCTGAGGTCTTCTTGTTCCACTTAACTGTGAATTGCCAGTTTTTCCCAAAGGGCTATGTCCTATGACCCTCTGACCATTTCATTCATTCTGTTCATTTCATTCACTCTGTTGCCCAGGCTGGAGTGCCCAGCCTGGAGTGCAGCAGCGCAATTATCGCTCACTGTAGCCTACTCCACCTCAGCCTCCCAAGTAGCTAGGAGCACCCACCATGTCGGCTAGTTTCTTTGGGTTTTTGCAGAGACTGGGGTCTTGCTATGTTGCTTAGGCTGGTCTCAAACTCTTGGCTTCAAATGATCCTCCAGGCTTGACCTCCCAAAGTGCTAAGATTACAGGTGTGAGCCACTGTACCTGGCCTCCTTTTTATTCTTTATGCTCTCTCTGAGTGACCTTTTCCAGTTTCTAGGAAGGTGGGCTAACTATATAGTTTCATCACTTTCTTGAGCTGAGTTCTATTTATCTGCCTGCTTCGTATCCAAATATTAAAATTTATTATTCTGTTCCAGAAACCCACTCTTCCTATATACTTTTTTAAAATAGATGTCCTCCTGCAAACACCCTTTCACCCAAGCCTGAAAGAGAGAAGTCATCTTTGACTCTTCCCTCTTTCTCACACATAAAAAATCATGGCATTCTTCAGATTCATCTTCTCAATATCTTCCTTTTTCTCTTCCATACCCCTGCCACTGTCTAAGTTTTAGTTCTGTAGTTTATTTCTTACCTAGGTCATGCCAACATTGTTCTCTGATCTATTTATATTAATATAGAAGTGATCTTCCAATATGCAAAACATGACCATGTTACTCTGCTTAAATCCTGTATTTGTTTCCTGGAACATTCAGAAAAATAATTAAAACTTCTGGATTAGCATACTAGTTAATGAATGATCTGTCTCCTGTCCACAGTTCTGATCGTATTTCCCTTCACTTTCCCACACCATCTCTTTGTTCAAAGCAACCTATTTAGGGGCTGTTCTCTGAATATATCATGCCACACTGTCTCTGCTAGAAATGCTGACTCTGCATTTTTCTCTCCTTTATTCCAGGTCATTTTTTAAATCTCAGCTTGTGTTATCTCCTCCTGAAAGCTCATAATGGGCAAGAGTTTTTGAGGTTAGATAGTAAATCTAGTGAGAAAAGTAAGCTTGAAGCAGGTTACTGGTAATTCAGCAGACCCATATTGAACCTATTATGAAGTTTTAAAATTGAATGACATATGCTTTATGCCTTCAATCAATTTGTAGGTCAGCGAAGCCGAAAGAGAAGGAAATTAGCAAAGGGCAATGTAGCCCTATGAGTATGAACAACACATCTTTGGAGACAGAAATACTTAAGATCAATAACTGTCTATACCTGTTCTCACTGTGTATACTTGGAAAAGTCACTTAAGCTCTTAAATTCTTTTAATCTGTTTATGTCAAAAAAAAAAAATCTACCTGAAAGGGCTATTGGGATTATTAAAGTAAATGAGATTGTGCATATGACTCATATTTTATTTTATTTTATATATATGTATATTTTATTGCACTTTAGGTTCTGGGGTACATGTGCTGAACATGCAGGATTGTTGCATAGGTACATACATGGCAATGTGGTTTGCTGCCTCCATTCCCACATCACCCATATCTGGCATTTCTCCCATGTTATCCCTCACCAACCTCCCTATCCCCTACTCTCCCTCCCTTATTCCCCACTAACAGACCCCAGTGTGTGATGCTCCCCTCCTTGTGTCCATGTGTTCTCATTGTTCAACACCCGCCTATGAGTGAGAACATGTGGTGTTTGATTTTCTGTTCTTGTGTCAGTTTGCTGAGAATGATGGTTTCCAGGTTCATCCATGTCCCTACAAAGGACACAAACTCATTGTTTTTTATTGCTGCATAGTATTCCATGGTGTATATGTGCCACATTTTCCTTGTCCAGTCTATCATCAATGGGAATTTGAGTTGGTTCCAGGTCTTTGCTATTGTAAACAGTGCCACAATGAACATACGTGTGCATGTGTCTTTATAATAGAATGATTTATAATCCTTTAGATATATACCCAGTAATGAGATTGCTGGGTCAAATGGAATTTCTATTTCTAGGTCCTTGAAGAATCACCACACTGTCTTCCACAATGGTTGAACTAATTTACAGTCCCACCAGCAGTGTAAAACTGTTCCTATTTCTCCACATCCTCTCCAGCATCTGTTGTCTCCAGATTTTTTAATGATCCTCATTCTAACTGGCGTGAGATGGTATCTCAATGTGGTTTTGATTTGTATTTCTCTAATGAGCAGTGATGATGAGCATTTTTTCATATGTTTGTTGGCCTCATGTCTGTCTTCTTTTGAAAAGCATCTGTTCATATCCTTTGCCACTTTTGAATGGGGTTGTTTGTTTTTTTATTGTAAATCTGTTTTAGTTCTTTATAGATTCTGGATATTAGCCCTTTGTCTGATGGGCAGATTGCAAAAATATTTTCCCATTCTGTTGGTTGCCAGTTCACTCAAATGATTGTTTCTCTTGCTATACAGAAGCTCTGGAGTTTAATTAGATCCCATTAGTCTATTTTGGCTTTTGTTGCTGATGCTTTTGGTATTTTAGTCATGAAGTCTTTCCTTATGCCTATGTCCTGAATGGTATTGCCTAGGTTTTTTTCTAGGGTTTTTATGGTGGTAGATCTTATGTTTAAGTCTTTCATCCATCTGGAGTTAATTTTAGTGTAAGGTGTCAGGAAGGGGTCCAGTTTCTGCTTTCTGCACATGGCTAGACAGTTTTCCCAACAGCATTTGTTAAACAGGGACTCCTTTCCCCATTGCTTGTTTTGGTCATGTTTGTCAAAGATCAGATGGTTGTAGATGTGTGGCATTGCCTCTGAGACCTCTGTTCTGTTCCATTGGTCTATATCTCTGTTTTGGTCCCAGTACCATGATGTTTTGATTACTATGGTATGTTAGTATAGTTTGAAGTCAGATAGCATGATGCCTCCAACTTTGTTCTTTTTGCTTAGAATTGTCTTGGCTATGCGGGCTCTCTTTTGGTTCCATATAAAGTTTAAGATGGCTTTTTCGAGTTCTGTGAAGAGGGTCATACGTAGCTTGATGGGGATAGCATTGAATTTATAAATTACGTTGGGTAGTATGGACATTTTTACAATACTGATTCTTCCTAACCATGAGCATGAAATGTTTCTCCATCTGTTTGTGTCCTCTCTTATTTCCTTGAGCAGTGGTTTGTAGTTCTCTTTGAAGAGGTCCTTTACATCCTTTGTTAGTTGTATTCCTAGATCTTTTATTCTCTTTGTAGCAGTTGTGAATGGCAGTTCATTCTTGATTTGGCTCTCTTTTAGTCTGTTATTGGTGTATAGGAATGCTTGTGATGTCTGCATATTGGTTTTATATCCTAGGCTTTGCTGAAATTGCTAATCAATTTAAGGAGATTTTGGGCTGAGAAAATGGGGTCTTCTAAATATACAATCATGTCATCTGCAAATAGAGACAATTTGACTTCCTCTTTTCCTAATTGAATACCCTTTATTTCTTTTTCTTGCCTGATTTCTATGGCTAGAACTTCTAATACTGTATTGAATAGGAGTGGTGAGAGAGGGCATCCTTGTCTAGTGCCAGATTTCAAAGGGAATGCTTCCAGTTTTTGCCCATTCAGTTTGACATTGGCTGTGGGTTTGTCATAAATAGCTTTTATTATTTTGAGATATGTTCTGTTGATACCCAGTTTATTGAGTTTTTAGCATGAAGCGCTGTTGAATTTTATTGAAGACCTTCTCGGCATCTATTGAGATTATCATGTGGTTTTTGTCTTTGATTCTGTTTATGTGGTGGATTACATTTATAGACTTGCTTATGTTGAACCAGCCTTGCATCTACAGGATGAAGCCTGCTTCATCGTGATGGATAAGCTTTTTGATGTGCTGTTGCAATCAGTTTGCCAGTATTTTATTGAAGATCTTTGCATTTGTGTTCATCATGGATATTGGCCTGAAGTTTTCTTTCTTTGTTGAGTCTCTGCCAGGTTTTGGTATTAGGATGATGTTGGTCTCATAAAATGATCTGGGAAGGATTCTCTCTTTTTGGATTGTTGGGAATAGTTTCAGAAGGAGTGGTATCAGCTCCTCTTTGCACGTCTGATAGAATTTGGCTGTGAACCTATCTGGACCTGGGTATTTTTTGGTTGGTAGGCTGTTAATTGCTGCCTCAACTTCGGTCCCTGTTATTGGTCTATTCAGGGTTTCAACTTCTTCCTGGTTTAGGCTTGGGAGGGTGCATGTGTCCAGGTATATATACATTTCTTCTAGGTTTACTGGTTTATGTGCATAGAGTTATTTGTAGTAATCTCTGATGGTAGTTTGTATTTCTGTGGAATTGGTGATGATATCCCCTTTACCGTTTTTTATTGCATCTATTTGGTTCTTTTCCCTTTTCTATTAATCTGGCTAGTGCTCTATTTCGTTGATCTTTTCAAAAAACTAGCTCCTGGATTTACTGAGTCTTTGAAGGGTTTTTTTGTGTTCTATCTCCTTTAGTTCTGCTCTGATCTTAGTTATTTCTTGTCTTTTGCTAGATTTTGAGTTTTCTTGATTTTGCTCTTCTAGCTTTTTCAATTTTGATGATAGGGTGTTCATTTTAGATCTTTCCTTGCTTCTCATGTGGGCATTTATTGCTATGAATTTCCCTCTAGACACTGCTTTAAATGTGTCCCAGCGATTCTGCTACGTTGCATCTTTGTTCTCGTTGGTTTCAAAGAACATCTTTCAGGAAATCCATCTCACATGCAAGGACACACATAGGCTCAAAATAAAGGGATGAAGAAAGATTTATCAAGCAAATGGAGAGCAAAATAAAAGCAGGAGTTGCAATCCTAAGTCTCTGATAAAATGGACTTTAAACCAGCAAAGATCAAAAGAGACAAAGAAGGGCATTACATAATGGTAAAAGGATCAATGCATCAGGAAGAGCTAACAATCCTAAATATATACGCACCCAATACAGGAGCACCCAGATACATAAAGCAAGTTCTTAACCACCTACAAAGAGATGTAGACGCCCACACAATAATAGTGGGAGACTTTAACACTCCGCTGTCAATATTAGACAGATCAATGAGACAGAAAATTAACAAGGATATCCAGGGCTTGAACTCAAATATGAACCAAGCAGACCTAATATACATCTACAGAACTCTCCACCCCAAATCCACAGAATACACATTCTTCTCAGCACCACATCACACCTACTCTAAAATTGACCACATAATTGAGGTAAATCACTCCTTAGCAAATGCAAAAGAATGGAAATCATAACAAACAGTCTCTCAGACCACAGGGCAATCAAATTGGAACTCAGATTAAGAAACTAACTCCGAACTGCACAGCTTTATGTTAAGAGTTTTTATCCAGAAAATATGCTGAACTTTGTCCAATGCTTTTTCTACACCAATTGAGATGATTGTGTAGTTTTTAATCTTTCATTCTATTAATGTATTGTATCACATTAATTGTCTTGAATGCCAGAAATAAATCCCAGTTGGTCATGACATATAAATTTTGTTTGCAAATATTTTATTGATAATTTTTTGCATCAATGTCCATTAGAGATATTGGCCTATAGCTTTCTTTTCTTGTGGTGTCATTATCTGGCTTAGGTATCAAGGCAATGCTTGCTTTGTAAAATGTGTTTGAAAGTATTATCTCTAGCTATATTTTTCTGAAGAATTTAAGAAGCATTGGTATAAGTCCTTTTTGAATGTTTTGTGGAATTAATTTGTCAAGCCATGTTGCCCCTGGCTTTTCTCTATTAGAAAGTTTTTGGTCTGTTTGAGCTTTCTATTCTTCCTGATTCAACCTTGATACATTACATTTCTCTAGAAATTATACACAGAAAATTTACCCTACAAAATTTTTCCTTATTTTGGAAAGTAGCTTTACTGGTATATAATTCAAATACCAAACAATTCACCCATTTAAAATGCACAATTCAATAATATTTAATATATTTGCAGACTTGTGAAACTATCACCAAAATCAATTTTAGAACATTTTTATTATCTCAAAAATAAATTATACCACTTAGGTATCACCCATCTATGTCTCCATCTCCTCCAACCTTCAGCAACCACTAATTCACTTTTTGTCTCTGTAAATGTGTTTATATTGGACATTTGATATAAAAGGAATCATATGATATTAGGTCTTTTGTTATTGGCTTCTTTCATTTATTAGTATAATGTTAATGTTAATGAAACATTAGTAGCATAATGTTTTCAAGTTCATCCATGTTGTAGCATGTATGAGTACTGAATTCCTTTTTATGTCTGAATAATATCTGTTTGTACAAAATACCACATTTTGTTTAATCATTAATCAGTTGATGAACATTTGAGCTGTTTACACCTTTTATACATTATGCTGTCATACATATTTGTATGCAGGTTTTTGGGTGAACATATGTTTTCATTTCTCTTGGGTACATACCTATGAGTGAAATTGCCAGATCAAATGATAACTCATTTTTAACTTTTTGAGACACTGAAGACTGTTTTCCAAAATGGCTATACCATTTTACTTTCTTACTCTCAATACGTGAGAATTCCAATTTCTCCGATTCCTGTCACCTACTGTTTTCTCATTTTTAAAAATTATAGCCATCATAATGTGTGTGAAGTAGTATGACATTGTGGTTTTGCATTACATTTTCCAGGTGCCTAATATAATATCTATAAATCTTAATTTTTCTTTCACCTATGGTGGTGTTGCAGTCATTCTGGGATTATATAATACTAAATTCCTTCTTGAGTTTTGGGGTTTCCTTTTCCTTTTCTTTTTTCTTTTTTTAACTTTTATTTTAAGTTCCAGAGTACACATGCAGGTTTGTTAAATAGGTAAATTTGTGTCGGGGAGTTTCTTATATAGACAGTTTTGTCACCCAGGTATTAATCCTGGTATACATTAGTTATGTTTTCTGATCCTCTTCTTCCTCCTATCTCTCACAACCAGGTAGGCCCCAGTGTTTGTTTTTCTCCTCTATGTGTTTACATGTTCTCATCATTTAGCTCCTTCTTACAATTGAGAACATGTGGTATTTGGTTTTCTGTTCCTGCATTAGTTCATGAAAGATAACAGCCTCTAGCTCCATCCATGTTCCCACAAATGACATGATCTCATTCTTTTTTATGGCTGTATGGTATTCCATAGTATATATGTAACACATTTCCTTTATCTAGTCTACCATTGGTGGGCATTTAGGTTGATTCCATGTCTTTGCCACTGTGACTAGTGCTTCAATGAATATATAAATGTGTCTTTATGACAGAATGGTTTATATTCTGTTGGAAATATACCCAGTATTGGTAGTTCTGTTTTTAGGCCTTCGAGAATCTCCACACTGCTTTCCACAATGGTTGAACCAGTTTACACTCCCACTAAGAGTGTATAGGCATTCCCTTTTCTCTGCACCTCACCAACATCTGTTATTTTTTGACTTTTTAGTAATATCCATTCTTAACTGGTGAAAGGAGGTATCTCACTGTGGTTTTAATTTGCATTTTTCTAATACTCAGTGATATTGAGCTTTTTTTTCATATGCTTATTGGCAACATGTATGTCTTCTTTTGAAAGGTATTCACTCCTATCTTTGCCCACATTTTAATGGTATGTTTTTTCTTGTAGATTTATTTAAGTTCCTTACAGATGCTGGATGCATCTTGTCAGATGCATAGTTCGCAAAATCTTTTTCCCATTCTGTAGGCTGTATATTTGTTCTTTTTATGCTTTATTTTGCTGTGCAGAAACTCTTTGGTTTAATTAGACCCCCATTTGTCAGTTTTTACTTTTGTTGCAATTGCTTTTGGCATCTTTGTCATGAAATTTTTGCCTGTTCCTATGTCAAGAATGATATTGCTTAGATTGTCTCCTAGGGTTTTCAAAGCTTTGGATATAGTCTTAAATCCATATTGAGTTAATTTTTGCATATGGTGTAAGGAAAACGTCCAGTTTCAGTCTTCTCCATATGGCTAGCCAGTTATCCAGCAACATTTATTAAACAGGAAATCCTCTCCCAATTGCTCTTCTTTGTCAGCTTTGTCAAAGATCAGATGATTGTAGGTGGGCAGCCTTATTTCTGGACTCTCTAGTTTGTTCCATTGGTCTATGTGACTGTATTGTACAGTACCATTCTGTTTTGGTTACCATAGCCCTGTAGTATAGTTTAAAGTCAGGTAGCATGATGCCTCCAGATTTATTGTTTTTGGTTAGGATTGCCTTGGCTATTCAGGTTTTTTGGTTTTTTTGGTTCTATGTGAATTTTAAAAGCATTTTCTAGTTCTGTGAAGAATTTCATTTGAAGTTTGGAGGATATAAGCATTGAATCTGTAAATTTCTTTGGGCAATATGTCCATTTTAACTATATTCATTCTTTCTATCCATGAACATTGATTTTTTTTCCATTTATTTGTGTCATCTCTGATTTTTTGAAGAGTGTTTTGTAGTTCTCATTGTAGAGGTCTTTCACCTACCTGGTTAGCCATATTTCTAGGTATGTTATTCTTTTTGTGGCAGTTGTGGATAGGATTGCATTCCTGATTTGGCTCTCAGCTTGACTATTGTTGGTGTATAGAAAAACTTGTAATTTTTGCACATCGAATTTGTATCCTGAGACTTCACTGAAGTTATTGATCAACTTGGGGAACTTTTGAGCCAAGACTATGGAGTTTTCTAGATATAGAATTATGTCATCTGAAAATGAATAGCTTGACTTCATATTTTCCTGTTTGGATGCCTCTATTTCTTTCTTTTGCCTGATTCCTCTGGGCAGAACTTCTAATATTATATTGAAAAGGAGTGGTGAGAGAGGGCATACTTGTCTTGGGCTGGTTTTTGAGGAGAATGCTTCCAGCTTTTGCCCATTCAGTATGATGTTGGCTGTGAGTTTGCCACAGATGACTTATTATTTGGGGGTATGTTCCTTCAATACCTAGATTATTCAGAGTTTTTTTGACATGAAGCAGTGTTAAATTTTATCAAAAACCTTTTCTGTATCTATGAGATAATCATGTGATTTTTGTCTTTAGTTCTGTTTATGTGATGAGTCACATTTATTGATTTGCATATGTTGAACCAACCTTGCATCCTAGGAATAAAGGCTACTTGATTATAGTGGATAAGCTTTCTGGTGTGCTGCTGGATTCAGTTTTCCAGTATTTTGTTGAAGATTTTTATATCAATGTTCATTGAGGATATTGGCCTGAAGTTTTTCTTTTTTTATTGTATCTCTGCCAGGTTTTGGAATCAAAATGATGCTAGCTTCATAGAATGAGTTAGGGAGGATTCCCTTATCCTCATGTCTTTGGGATATATTCAGCAGAAATAGTACTGGATATTTTTTGTACATCTGGTAGAATTCAGCTATGAATCTGTGTGGTCCTGGGCTTTTGTTGGTTGGTAGGCTATTTTTTACTGATTTAATTTGGGAGCTTGTTATTGGTCTGTTTAGGGATTCCATTTCTTCCTTGTTCAGTCTTTGGAGGGTGTATATGTCCAGGAATTTCTAGATTTTCTAGTTTGTGTGCATAGAAGAATTTATAATAGTCTCTGATATTTATTTTTATTTCTGTTGGGTCAAGGGTAATATTCCCTTTGTCATTTCTATGCAGACTTGTTTGTGTGGATTCTTTATAGTGTCATTTGTCTGTGTACTTAAGTATGCTTTTTTTATGGAAAGAAAATGGTCTTTTCTTTCCAAATTTAGTGCTTTCTTTAGGAGCTCTTCTAAGATAAGTCTGGTGGTAACAAATTCCCTCAGTATTTATTTGCTTGTCTGAAAAGAATCTTACTTATCCTTAATTTATGAAGCTTAGTTTAGCTGGATATGAAATTACTGGTTAAAATTTCTTTTCTTTAAGAATGTTGAATATTGGGCCCCAGTCTCTTCTGGCTTGTAGGGTTTCTACTGACAGGTGTCTTGACCTTTCTTTCTAGCTGCCTTTAACATTTTTTCCTTTCATTTTGAAATTGGAGAATTTGATGATTATGTGTCCTAGGATGACTTTCTTATGAAGTATTTTACTGAAGTTTTCTGCATTTCCTGAATTTGAATGTTGATTTCTACAGCTAGGTTGGGGAAGTCCTCATGGATGATATCCTGAAATATGTTTTGCAGGCCGGGTGCAGTGGCTCATGCCTGTAACCCTAGCACTTTGGGAGGCTGAGGTAGGTGAATCACCTGAGATCAGAAATTCAAGATCAGCCTGGTCAACATAGTAAAACCCCATCTCTACTAAAAATACAAAAATTAGCTGGATGTGGTGGCATATACCTTTAATCCCAGCTACTTGGGAGGCTAAGGTAGGACAATTGCCTGAATCCTGGAAGCAGAAGTTGCAGTGAGCCCAGATCGTACCAGTACATTCCAGCCTGGGTGACAGAACGAGACTCTGCTTCCAAAAAAAGAGAAAAAGAAAAGCTGTGTTTTGGAAGTTGCTTCTATTCTCCCTATATCTTTCAGGGACACCAATGAGTTATAGACTTGGACTTCTTACATAATTTTATATGTTTCAGAGGGTTTGTTTCTTTTCATTCTTTTTTCTCTATTCTTGTCTGACTGTCTTATTTCAGAAAGCCAGTCTGCAAGCTCTATGATTCTTTCCTCAGCTTGGTCTATTCTGCTATTAATACTTGCATTTGCATTATGAAATTCTTGTAGTGCATTTCTTCAGGTTGATTATATTGCTTTCTATACTAGTTATTTTGTCTACTAAAAACATTAAAAAAATAAGCTAGGTGATGAGCAAAACTCCATCCAAAAAAAAAAAAGATGGAACAGAACACAACTATTGAATATGATTTAGTTCCTTGTTTACAAGTTTTACTATGGGAGGCACATTTTAATCAGCATTTCAAATAATCAAAGGAGCAGAATTTTTTTCCAGAAATATCAGTATTTCACTCTTCAGGCAGAAGATTAATGAAAACATTAAGTGACTGCACCAGTTCTAATACCTTAAAAATATATAAAAAACGGAATGGTACCTGCTAATTAAACATGAATTTTCATAAAATTACTCTTGTGACTAATTCAGACAATCTATTTGGTTAGAAAAGCTGGCCTTTAAAAACAAAACAAAACAAAAAAAGAGCACGTTTAAGTACATGCTTTCAAGCTGATTTAAAAAGAAAAGCTGAATTATGGTTTCCAGAGCTTTAGGAGTCCATCTTTGCTGTAGGTAGCAATCAGATTCTGATGAGGGTGATGTGCAATACCAATCACGTCCTTCTCATGCACTGTCAAAGTTCTCTCCAGTTTGCCAGTACTGAAACAGTAGAGCACAAAGTCCTCCCCTACACAGTAGATCCATTCACCACGGGGAGAGAGGGTACAGCAAACAAAGTCCCCACCTTCTCTTTTACCAGAACTGAAGCTTCTGACAATCTGCCCCTGCATGTTCATGATGACCACCGTGTTTGATCTGTTGCACACCAGAAAGTGCTCAGGGTATTTAGGAAGTCGGATCACACTGTTGATGGTAATGTCTGTCCCTGCAGTGCTGCCCAGGGATTTAAAGGTATTAGAACATTCTGTGGTCTTCATATTCTAGATCTTAACAGTGCCATCAGAAGCTGCGCTAATAATATAATGTCCATTTTGTGTAAATGCTGCTTCGTTAACAAGGGAAGAATGGCCACGAAATTCCTTCAGGGTTTTCCCAGATTTCAAACCATGAATTCTAATTGGTCAAAAGAAGCACTAAGGATCTGACTGCTATCCTTAGAAACGCTTAGACAGGTGACACCCTTACTGTGTGCCCTCTCAAAGCTCCTTAAACATTGTCCACTCTGAATATTCCATACCTTGATTTTTCCATCTTGGGCCCCAGTTGCTAACATTTCTGTATCTCTGCTGAAACTCATGCAGGGGACAGCATCATTCATCATCATAAAGTTATCCTGGGCCTGGTACTTAAGATCATTTCTGATTTTTCCAGTAGTAAAGTTCCATATTTCAATGAATCCATCAACAGACCCAGTGACCAAATACTGATCATCTGGAGAAAATCGAGCACACTCCACATGTGATTTCTGACCAAACTGTCCCAGCAATGCCATGAGACAAGATGGAGGCACCACACTGACTTCACCAGCTAAGGCCTGGGCAATTGCTGCTCTTCTCTTTTCTTTGCTACTTCCATCTGGGTGTGCCTCATCAGGATCAAAATAAGACCTGGCCAAGAAGTTCTCCAGATGAATATATCACTCTGGCTGTGTTTTTTTTAACATGATCATGGGATCAGTCTGTCTCAAAAGTGACCTGGCAGCACCCAATTCACGGAGCTCTATCAATTCCAGAACAACGTGTTCGTAGAGGTCAATGAGGATTTTGTCTGGCAATTTTTCAGAGACTATATAGCCTGCAACACAGTATCCCAATGGCCACTGTTAATGTCAGCCACAGAACTCTCAGTGCTGTCCACAGTATTCAGAGACACAGTAGTCTCCTCCTGCAAGGTGGCTAATGCCCAGTGTAAACTGTTCTCCTTCAAGTACTGCACGATAAGGCGGATCACATCCGAGGATTCGATTTCAATTGACATAGCTATATCTCTCAGGGAGCAGACCCCAGTTCTCCCTCAAGGCCAGTGGTGCAATACCTGGAGTCTCTTATGAATATTCTAGGCTTTAACCCTCCCCCACAATTCATATTTTTTCTGTCAATTTAGATATTTTTGCATTATGTATTCCCTAACAACTTGTTGGTTATTTTTGACCATTGGAATTTTTAACCTTCATATTAGAGATTTGAAAGATGTATATACCGCCATTACAGTAACAAAGTATTCTGACACTGACTGTGATTTACCTTTACTAGTTAGTTTTATACCTTCAAATTTCTTCATGATATTTATCATTATCCACTCACTTATGGTTGAACTTTATTAGCATTTCTTATAAGGCAAGTCCAATGGTGAATTTCCTCAGCTTTTACTTGTCTGGGAAAGTCTTGATTTCTCCTTCATTCCTAAAAGACAGCTTTGTTGGGTATTATATTCTTGAATGGCAGGTTTTGGCACTTTGACTGTATTATCCTATTCTCTCCTGTCCTGCAAGATTTCTGCTGAGAAATCTCCTGATAGTATAACAGTGATTTATTTCTTTGTCGATTGACTTGTATTCTTATTGTTTTTAAAATTCCGTGTGTCTTTCCCTTTTGACATTTTAATTATAATATGCCTAGGTAAGGATCTTTCTGGGCTGAACCTGCTTCTGTACCTTTGATCTTTATGGATCTGCATATCCATAACTCTCATAAGATTTGAAAGTTTTCAGCAATTACTTTGTTTAACTAGCTTTTTATTATTATTATTTTGAGACTGGATCTTGCTCTGTAGCCCAGGATGGAGTTCAGTGGCATGATTTTGGCTCACTGCAATCTCTGCCATTCAGGTTCAAACAATCTTCCTCTTTCAGCCTCCCAAAAATCAGGCTGGGATTACAGACATGCACCACCATGCCTGACTAATTTTTGTATTTTTAGTAGAGACAAGGTTACGTCTTGTTGGCCAGGTTGGTCTTGAACTCCTAACCTCAAGTGATCTGCATGCTTTGGCCTCCCAAAGTGCTGAGATTACAAGTGGGAGTCACTGCACCTGGCCAAGTTTATTAAATAAACTTCCTGTGACATTCGCCAGTCTTCTTCATCTGATTTCTCAAAATGCAAAACTTATTTACTTAATGATGTTCCATAAGTTGTATAGGTTTTTTTCAGTGTTTTATATTCTTTTGTTATTTTCCCCCTTGAGTGGGTTGTTTTCAAAAAACCTCTCTTCAAGTGCAGAGATTTTTTCTTCTGCTTGATGTAGTCTGCTGCTGAATTTCTCAATTGCATTTTTAAAAAATGTTATTTGTTGAATTCTTCAACTCCAAGATTTTCATTTGGTTCTTATTTTGTGATATATTTATTTGTTCAATTTATCATTCAGATCATGAATTTTTCCTGATTTCATGGAATTACCTATCTGTACTCTCTTGTATCTGACTGAGTTTATGAATTTTCATTTTAGGAGAGTCAGTTACTAAAGATTTATTGTGGGTTATTTTTGTGGTATAATGTGCCCTTGCTTTTTCATGTGTTTTTGTTTTTGTGTCTGTACATCTGGTGGAACTGTAATCTCTTCCAATTTTATAGTGTTGGTTTTGCAGGGAAATATTTTCACCTATAGAGGGGTCATAGGGACTAAGTTGGGCAGGATGTGTTGGCTTTGACTCTGAATGGGTGCAGTAGTATAGTCTCTGTTCAGCTTGGGCCCCTGAGGCAGGGATATACCTATGACTCTGATCCTGTGCTTCTGAGTGCAGTACTGACATGGCTCCAAGGAAGAAGCTTTCTTTCAAAGACTCAGGCCTCCAGGAGCAGTCACAGCTGCAATTTGTGTCCCAAAGGCAACAGGGTACAATAGAAACTCAGGCACCCAGGAGAGAGGAACTGCATCAGCAGCTCAGACTCCAGAGGACTGTTCAAGATGCAGGGAAGTTGAGCACTGCTGCTGTTTAGCCCAAATGGTAGGATGATACAGATCAGTGAAAACTCTATTTCCCTAGAGGGCAGGCCACCATATCAGCTCAGGTGCATAGGGGTTTGTCTGCTCTGCTGGACCAGACTCTGGATCCCTGCAGGGCAGAGTGCTTTGTGGGCTTGGGTGCAGCGTTGTTGCTATTCTGCTCGGCAGAGGCTCTTATTCCTGGGGAACATGTCACCAGTTGTTTCACACACTAAGGGACACAGCTGCTCCGCCAAGTTAGGTGCAGCTTCTGTGTTGGCCCAGTATACCTGGTACCCAGGGGGCAGGATGCCATGTGGGCTCTGATGCTATGATCGTAGCTGTTCACCTAGGCCAAACCTTACGTTCCCTAAGGGCAGGACATTTGATTGGTTTAGGCACTGAGAGGGCATAGCTGCTTCTCTGGACCTAGGCTCTGGGTAGTTGGGGGAGGATAAGGGATACGGATTGTTTACTAGGCAACTTTTTCCCAGAAGGTAGTGAGCTGCAGCAGCTCAGCTGGGAAATATTATGTCCATTTGGGATGAAAGGATGCAATGGCTGCTGATTCCTGAAACCTGATACACTCTAGCAGTGGCTCTGGTTTCGCAATGACACAGTGCAGTAACAGCTTAGGCCATGGGTGGTTGAAGTCTCCTCTGGAGAAGTACAGCCATGTGAACTCGAGGCAGCTCTTTAAGCTGGGCTCAGAACCTGAGAGAACTGCAGGAGTTTCCAGTAGAGAAGACTTCAAGTGTCCGTGGTAGTGACAGGGGCAACTGGGGACCTCCTGGTTGCCTTTTCCATGCAGGAAGAAGCCCCTTCTGTTTCTGAGCTGATCTCCACTTGGGGGATGGGGAGGCAGAGGCAAGATGTTTCCTTCTCTTTGTGGCCATCCTAAATTTCTGTACTTCACAGGGTTTTAACCATTTTCTTGCCATACTCTAGCCCTCTTCTTTAGTCACTCTTGTCAAAATGTAGATATTTAGTCATAGTTTTGGTTCCTTTTTGTCAAAGGAATGAGTGTTAGGCACCTTTAGACTGCCATCTTGCTCTGCTGCAGCCTCCTAAGCTATAATATTTTGAATGTGACTGAAACTGGGGGGTAAATTTGAATGCCAAAGTTGGATTGAATTTTCAACATAAGGAATCATCTCTTGAATTATGTATTATATAATGAAGTGCACTCGGTGTAATTAAAGTTCCTTAATTCGCAGATATATGTCACTTTTCACGTCATTGAACACTCAAGGGCCTCTAAATGAACTAAAACTAGAAGGTGGTGATTTTTCCTTACAACTATATTTTTACTTAGCTTTTATGGGAAAGCTAATCTGACAAGGTATTTGAAGGACTGTTGTAAATATTAAAACCTGCCTATTGTTGATTAAGGAATTTCAGAAATTATACTAAGCATATCATAGGGTTGGAAAAGGAAAAATCAGTACTAAATCAACACTTAATAAAAATTCCCTGCTAATTCAGTTTATAAAACTCACAACCCTTGTATTATGATATATCATTTTTAATCATGAAAAAGAGAATTAGATAACCAAAGTTTTAATTATTCATCAATCATGTAAAACAATGACATATTAATTTCACTTTAAAATGTATAATTCAACATCACAATTTAATGTTTGTTTTTAGTTGTACCATCTATAAATCAATTTTGTTTATCCTTTTAATTACAGATTGATTTTTCTAATATCAGCAGGATTGATTTTAAAACCACTGTGAATAATAAGGTAGTTTCATGATAAAATTGAAGGTGAAGTATGGAGATAAGAAAAAGTAATTTCTCCCAAACAGATAATTAGACTTTGAAGCACAGTAATCCTAAAAGAGTGACTACTGTGGGTCTGATAAAGATTTGGATCACTAAAGTTTCAACGAATTCTTATTTAACTCTACACTTTGCCATAATATTGGAAAACCTTCTTGACAAAATTTCTCAGTTGTCAGAAAAATAGCATCATTCATCATTATCACCTTCAACTGAGTTTTTATGTGTGTGTGTGTGTGTGTATAGAAATATAGAGATGATAAAAGTACACATTTACTTAACCAAAGCTTTTTTGAGTTTTCCTCAAAGCATGCATTGAATTTATTTATTTTTATTTGAATTTATTTTTATATTTACTCAAGATCCAGTGAACACCTGCTATATGCTAGATACTAAGAGGTGCTAAGAGCATCAAGGTCCATATGATTCAGTCATTGCCCTCATTGAGTTTTCCATCTAGTAAGGGAGTGAGACAAAAATAACTTTAAAGCAACAGAGGAGACATTAGGGGAGGAGAAAGCAGCTCTCCATGAAGTAATGAAAGAGCTCAAGAAGTAGCTTTAAGAGGCTGAGTCCTTAAGGACAAGTAGAAATTATATTTAATTTAGGCAGTTTGGGCAAAGAAGGATCAAGGAGGGAAGAGCATGTTTGGTACAGGGAAGGGCCTATTAAAATAGGACATTGTGCTTTATAAGTAGAAAGGGATTGAAAGACCATCAACTTTATATTCTTCAATTTGTAGATGATGAAATTGAGGATGAGAAAGAGGAAAAATGATTTGCTAAATTTTCTTTGTCTCCTTTCCCCTGGACAACTCCTATTCATTCTTCTAGCCTCAATTTACATCCCATTTTGCTACTAAAACATTCTAGACTACCTTTTGGCTAAGTAGCTGCTCCTGCTCTGAACTCTGTAACACCTGCGTCCTTTCTTCTTTCCTAGCACATGTGTTCTTCCGTGTAAGTGAATTCTGGATATGTTTGTCTTCCTGCTACTCTGAAACTTCTGTGAGAGCAGAAATTTTGCATACCATTTCACTCTCAGCTTAACAGATATTTGTTAATCAGTCAATTAATGAAAATCACACTGTTATCAAAACTTACTTGAATGGTTGGAATAAAATGCATCATTTCCATATGATTCTATATAAGATAACTTAACTGAGTGCTAAAACTAATAAGGAAGTCAAAATTCTAATAGTTAAAAGGGGATCTGTTTTATAATAGATTATGCCTGTGGTTTTCTATCGCTAATGTCTAGAATTCTATTGCAAACTGAAATTCAATCATAATGAATCATTCCTTTTACAATAACCCATGTGGGTGGCAAAAAGAGGACAAAGAAAGTAAACACAGGATTTCTGGAGTTAATGTAAACTGGAAAACTAATCTAGGACTATCTGGGGACTCTTTACTATATAAAGAAAGGTTTTCTGAAAGATATTTTTTAGAAAATTAATAAATGGTTTATGAAAATAAAAATAACTGATAGTTTTTTAATCTCTTGTAGTAAAAATGCATTGCCAGAAATAGACTTTTAAATAAAATCTAAGGCCTATTCCTAATAATGGTACTGGAACAATTTTATTTTAGCAAAATAGACAAGTTTAACTTCTCTTGTTATCCCTGAAAGATGTATAGTCCTTGATACTCTACCCTTAATCCTTCCTAGTGAAATCTCATTTTTATTTCTGTAGGAATGATTAACCAAAAGTATATTTGGCTTCAGTCTCTGGATTTTTTTCATTTTTTCATGATACCCCAGATGCAGCATGTTTAAAACTGAATTAAAACATTTAACACTGTTTTCTTAAATAAATATTTGTCCTTCTTAAAACAGTTTCTCCTGTTTACACTTCTACTTTTGTAAATGGAATAATCATTCTCACAGTTACAAAACTATGAACTAGTTACAGAACACTCTGGTCTCCTTTCCTTACTTAACCTTATTATCAAGCTTTGTTACTTCTTCTGTTGAAATAGAAGAAATCTCCTAAGGGTTCTTCCATGTCTGAATATTACTGAATATTCATCATTCTCAGCAAACTAACACAAGAACAGAGAATCAAACACCACATGCTCTCACTCATAGGTGGATGTTGAACAATGAGAACACACGGACACAGGGAGGGGAGCATCACATAGTGGGGTCTGTTGGGGGAGACTAGTGGAGGGACAGTGGTGGGTAGGGAGGTTGGGGAGGGATAACATGGGGAGAAATGCCAGATATGGGTGACGGGGGGATGGAGGCAGCAAACCACATTGTCATGTATGTACCTATGTAACAATCCTGCATGATCTGCACATGTACCCTGGAACCTAAAGTACAATAAAAACATTATCGAATAATATTAAATATTATTCAAACCTTTTACTGAGGTTGCTTTCCAACCTGTACACAAATGCCAAATCATTTCTTTAAAAGTGAAATTCTGATCATGCCACTCTTTCTTTTGCTCTGAAACCTTCATTTGCTTCTCTTTGCATGGTAGATATAATAAAATCTCCTAAATAGCATCTTCAGGGACCTTATGAACTGACCATAATGAACTTGCAGTGGCATCTACCACTTCCAGCTCTTCTAGAGCTTAAATACCAGCCAAACTAGTTTATCCACTATTCTCAAATATACTGTGACTCTGCCACCAAGCACTTACTACTTTAGCTCTTTCTACCTCTATCTGAGTCCTACTCTGTTCATGTTGTTTCTTCTGGGATGTCTTTCTTGGTTGCCCTCAGCCCTTGATAATTGTTATTAAACATCAGATGCATGCAATGCTGAGAAGGCATTCTACAGAATTTTTAAAAATCTGCACAATAATACTGTCGCATAGATGATATTTTGTAAATTTCACAATTTATTTTATCAATTCGGAGATATTTGCTGGGTGTCTAATATGGGCAGTCATGATGCGTGTTATTCAGAATAGAAAACTTTTGCAATCATGGTATTTGCTCAGATTAAAACTTAAGAAAGACTGTATAACTTGGCCAAGTTGAGTAAGTGACAGAACTGAAACTGCCAAGGTTTGTCTGGATCCAAATTTTGTCCCCATTTCTTTATGGACGGAGAAGTTTTGGGCTGTACGTGGAAGTACTTTTTCTAATTACTCAGCATTTCCCTGTCTGCGTGACCTATTCTCCATGATTCTGATACATTTAAAGTTGTGCACGTCACTGAGGTCTGTAGGGGTGTGGGGAGGGAAAGCAATAGGAAGAATAGCTAATGAATGCTGGGCTTAATTCCTTGGTGATGGGTTAATCTGTGCAGCAAACCAGCATGGCACACATTTACCTATGTGACAAACCTGCACGTGTACCCCAGAACTTAAAATAAAAATTGAACAAATAAAATAAAATTGTGTGTGTGCTTGGCAGGGAGGGGCAGAGGGTGGTTGGGGTGGGGGTTGAGAAATAATTGGGGTGATTGGTAGTGATGATGAAAAATACAAATATATTTAAAGAGGTTTCTTCTGAGCCAATGTGTGTGACTTCTGCCCACGTTACGCAAGCTCAGGAAGTCCTGAGAAAGTGTGTCCAAGGCCGGCAGGTTGCAGATTGGTTTTATACATTTCAAGGAGACAGGAATTGCAGGTAAAATAATCAATACATGGACGGTATACATTGGTTTGGCCCAAAAAGGCAGGACAATTCAAAGGGGTGGGGGGTTACAAGTCGGAGATAGGTTTTAGGGATCTTTAGCTGACAATTGGTTGAGGCAGTTAAGCTATTGTCTAAAGGATTGAAGTCAGTAGAAAGGGATGCCTGAGTTGAAAAGGGGATTGTGAAGTCCAAGGGTTTTTTTTATGCAGATGAATCTTCATAGGTGACAGCCCTCAGAGAGAATAGATGATAAATGTCTCTTTTCAGACTTTAAATGTGTCAGACTCTCAGTTATTCTCTCCTAGATCTGGGAATAGCCTATAAGGGAAGAATTCTGGCTACTTTAATGGAGATTCTCTAGGTAGGCAAATTTTTTCCACAAAAGACAATATGGAGGGACATTTCAATCTGTTGGCCTTGTGGCAGGCATTTCAAAATATGTAGAAGAAATCTATTTGGGGGTAACATTATATAGAGTTAATAAAGAACCATCTGATGGAATTTTATGGTGTGTAGGGCATGACTCCCCAGGCCTTTTAGACAGAAGTTCGGGCAAGAAGAAAAGAAAGAGTTTAGTCCTCAGGAGAGTTAAAAAAAAATTCCCAGATGTCTTTAACATCATATCCCCCTAGTTGACACCCACTATATTAAACAAATATATAGCAAAGCTCCTGCATTATTCTCTATGTAATTGGTTTACATATTCAGCACATATTACCCTGATTATAGTTTTTCTTCTCTAAGGAGGAAGGAAAGTCACATTGATTGACTGAATACTGATATTTTGCTAGGCACTGTATGAACATTATCTCCTCATTCTCATAACAAGCCCATCAGAAAGACATTTTTATCCTCATTTTACACATAAAGAACCAGAAACCCAGCTGGCAGCAGGCAGAGATGGAATTTGAACCCAATCTGTGTGTTTCCAGAGTCCTCTCCTTTCTATCATGTGGACTCCTTGTCTATATGAAAATGGAGACTCCTTAAAGGCAAAGACCATATTTTCCCTCTTACCTCCTAAAGCACTTAACACAATGCCTTACACAGAATATGCTCTCAATATATGTTTGTCTGAAGAAGGAAGAACCAGAGCAGACCAGGAAACATTTTTTTTTTTTTGTTCAGAGAAATCAAATAAGCATCAGTGTACAAAGTCCTTGAAGAGTAAATAAGCCATCTGAAATTATAATGTCAGACACATTATTACATTTCACAGTTTTTCACAATTTGCACATTCCTATTGATCCATGAAATAATTTAATTACATAGATTATTGCATTGTGATATAGTTTGGTATTGCCATTTTCTGCAGCATGTTGTTGGATGGAGATAAATTCTTTCTCAGAATAGAAATATATTATAGAAGAGTCAAACAAAGATGAAAAAACTTGCATTCAGCTCTTCCATCCCCAGGATAGTACTGGCTGCTAGTTCCCTCTAGCATCTTTTAATGATTTTGTTCAGAGCAGTTTCAAATATTCCAAATGAAGGAGCTCCAGTCAATTCTCAGGGAATACAATGGAGAAATTGAGACATTTAATGGAAAACTGTTCTAGCTAAATTCTTTCTTCTTTCTTCTTTCTTCTTTCTTTCTTTCTTTCTCCTTTCTTCTTTCTTTCTTTCTTTCTTTCTTTCTTCTTTCTTTCTTTCTTTTTCTTTCTTTCTTTCTCATATTCTAACAGTTGTTCTCACTAGAACTCTGAAGAAAATCAGAATCTCAAAAATGCCTTTCTAATGCATTTTATATTTACCTTTTTATAAATGTAAATCATGGAATAAAATTAAATTTTCTGTTTATTCTAATTATTTATCATTATCAAACTTCAGTCTCTTTAGACAAATACAGTTGCTATATATCCTGTTTTGTGTAGTTTCTAATATTTTAAAAAACATTTTCATATTTAATTTCATCATCCTTTGAGACACATAGGGCTACATGTTGGGCTTTCTGGTTTCAATTCACAGAAATATGATCAGGTTACTTCAGCAAATGGAGTTTGCAAGGACCAATAGGGAAATAATGACAAGGAAACCATCTTAACCTTGCAGGCACAAGTCAGAGAGAACTTAGATATCAAAATTTCCATAGTTGATTTAATGTACTTTTGAAAGTACATTTAAAGCAGTTTTTTTTTTACTTTTTGATTGTTATGATGAGAGGAGGATAGACATCTGTGAATGCTTGTCCCAGAGTCTCTCTGACTCTGGCTTTACTCTTTTCTCCTCTGAACCTTATGATACCCTCTGACTCATGATTTCTAAAATTTTACGGCTTTTTCTCACTAGATTCTGTGTGTGTGTGTGTGTGTGTATGCTTGTGTGTGTGTTTCTTCAGCCTGTCCTATTGACTATGTGTTACTGTGTGCATGAGTGTCAGTCTAGCCTATTTGTATTGATTTCATGTCAGGCATGAATCGTTGACACAGATGTTACAGGGGTGTGTGAGTGAGCGTGGGGTCCAGCCGTTGTACAGTCAGATATGCCTGCTGCTGCAGTGGGGCAGGCAGCTTCAGGTGCTGGCACAGGCGCTGGCTCTCTGTGAAGCTGTGGCCAGAGCAGGTGCACCACAAGCATCATCCATGGCTGGCAATGGGGAATGTGGTGGCATCTGGAATCTTGGAGACCCCAGGAACCACAGAGCCCCAAAGATGGAGTAACAGCCATGGCTCAGGAAGCTACCAGGTTTGGGCTTCCAAAAATGTCACAGCTCTTCTCTCCTCTTTGCCTGCAACATGGTGAGCAAGGGGCATGTTTCAGCCCTTTTTGTGTTAAGGCTCTTTTAACATCGCTGTTTGGTGGGTCCCAAGTTCTTGTCCTACGACCAGGAAGAAGAATGAAGTACTCAGACAAGTAAAGGGTGAACAAGACAAAGAGGAGCTTTACTGAACATTAGAACAACTCAGAGGAGACCCAGAGGGGACAGCTCCTTTCTGTGGCCAGTGTGTCCCATCAAAGGTTCAGCTCCTAGCGGAGAGAGTACCCTCTCTCTGCAGCTGATTGTCTTGTCATCTGTCCAGGTCTGGCTGAGCCCAGGTCTTTTATGGGTCTTGGAGGGGAGGAAGTGAGGAAGTGCATGACAGTTGGACCATGGGCAACCATGGGTAGTCCTGGAAAAGGCCTCACAAATTCCCACTCTAGTCCACAGGACCAGCAGCCCAGCTGCTTTCTGTGGCTTGAAGGTGGGGCTTTACCAGTGACCTACCCCCTTCCACTCAGAAAACTGTTTCCTGTCAGTGTCCATGGCACCCAGGCTGCTCACATCAAAGGGCACCAGCAGGCCAGCATCAGGCTGCCCTCAGTCCCCCAGCAGCTTCCCTGTAATGCTTGCCAGTGCCCATCTTCCAGAGGGGGTCAAGGCAGCTTGGGGGTGGCACGTCAGCACTGCCCCAATCATGTACACACCCATCTGGGTGGTCACAGTGCCCAGGCTCAGTCCCAACCCCACTTTGAGATAAGAGCAGGTATGGGAGCAGGGAGAGGCTAGCAGCAGGCACAGACACCCCCAAGCCTGTGAGGGCAGCAGGGGCTTTCCTGGGTCCCCAGTAGTGCAGAGTGCTGCAGAGACACCGAAGTCCTGTGCCTTTCTTGCCTGCTCCCTGGAATGTGGAGGCAACCCCAGCCACACCTCCTCATAGGCAACCCCAGCTACGCCTCCTCATAGCTGGGGGTGAGGGCTCTAGGTCCTCGATAGGCCCCTCTCTACCCAGCCCTCTGTGCCCAACCGTGCTGCTCCCCCATCCATGAGCAGCCTGGCCCAACCCCATTATGGTGGCCCCCAGGGCAGTGTGCTCCAGTGGGCCTCCCACTTGTCCCTACCTCCTGTTGGCACCATGGAGCACAGCACCACCCTTGGCTCAATTCTACCTCCTCCCTGTGCCATCCCTGCAGCAGCAGTGGGCGAGAGTGTTGACATGGATGAGATTCCAGAGCAGCAGAGGCTCCAGGCCTGGGAGCAGGTGCAGCCTGGCCACGTTAGGGTAAGGGTGGTGCAGTCAGCTGACTGCATGCCCTGTGCCTCAGGGATATGGGGCATAGGGGACCCACCACAGCTATTGCTGCTCCTGCCGCCACTGTTCACACCTCCCTGCTGCAGCCTGCATGGTGGCAGTGGTCGTTCCAGATGGCCCACCACTGCCGTCACAGAGACCCAAGAATAAAGAGATGTTTTTCCCACTTGTTTTGCCAAATGGTGCTATCAAGTACTCAAAAGTATTGCACACCTCCTGGAAAATAGAGTTTCACATTATTTCAATATGACACGCATGGATATGAGAGCTCAGGAAACTTGCCTGATTTGTTCATATCCACTCAGTTGCTGGAAGCTGATTTAAATTCAGCGCACATTTTTCCTGAAACTTACATAATCAATGATCATACAAGGTCCTCAGTTAGCAAAGCTATACTACTGAAACCGTCACGCAAAATTGTAGCTGAGACAGTGAAAGATACCTGACCCAACCAACTCCAACTTGCTTCTAGCCTCCAAGCTGTCCTTGCTCATTCTTGAGTGTAGGCTGAACTAAGTTTGCGAGGAACTTAGTTTATTGTTTATGGTTTAGCCCTTTCCCAAAACAGAGCTCCTTCTTGCCTGAGGACTAGATTGCCTTTGTAGGGCTAACATTAGCCACAAGATTAGAAATTATGGTTTAGGAGTCATGCAGCTGGAGGCTACAAGATTCTGATTCTCCCTAAACTGCTCCTAAGAGCCGTGCTTGAGATATTTTGGAGACTCTACCCTTGATGGATCAGCTGACAACACCCAGATGAATAAGCTGGCTCATCTGATCTTGTGGCCACCACCCAGGAGCTGACTCAGTGTAAAAAGATAACTTCGACTCCCTAAGATTTCATCCCTGACCAATCAGCACTCCTGGCTCACTGGCTTCCCCCAACCCACCAAGTAGTCCTTCAAAACTCTGATCCCTAAATGCTCAGGGAGACTGATTTGAGTAATAATAAAACTCTGGTCTCCTGCACAGCTGGCTCTGTGTGAATTACTCTTTTTCTACTGGAATTTTCCTGTCTTGATAAATCAACTCTGTCTAGGCAGCGGGCAAGGTGAACCCACCGGGCAGTTATACAACTATGCATATATAGCTTGGCTTAACTTAATATACTTAGTGTTCCTAATAAGTTATTCATCTTTTTGATCTTCAGTTTTTTTATTTATAAAATCAGAGCCTTATGGGATTGTTTGGAGATTAAATGACATGATGCATATAAAGCCATCAGCATAGTGCCAAGGGGCTAATAATTTATAGCTATTGTTATTTGTCTCTGTAGTATCTGAAGTATTTGTACATTTGTATCTTATAATTTCCTTCTTTGGCAAAATTATCCACCAGTTTGTTCTTTTTATCTTCTCAATTAATTTTTCTTTAAAAATGTTCTTCCATTTCTAAAACTTCTTTTAGATTATTAACAGTGATAATAAAAAGGTTGAAATGGAGGATAATGATGACAACTAAGATTTACTGAGCAATAATCTGCTAAGCACTTATATTAGTCACTGAATTTTTTAAAACATCAACTTAAAGTGTCTATTATTTTATCCTTATTTACAGATGAGAAAACCGAGGCTCCGAGAGGTGACATCACAAAGCCTTGTAAGACCCAGGTCTGTCTCACTTGGTCTTAGGTTTTAACCAAGACATTTGCTGAGATATTTCTTACCTTTCTTTACCATTTTTGATAACAGAATCTATTTCTCAGTAGTCGTGGGACTCATAATCACCTAATCACTGTTTCTAATCACTTAGCTACAGTGGTTGTTCTAAGATATGTCTACCTAACTACTTAATAGTTCTCTTGGGTTTTTTGCTTTGTTTTTGTTTGTGTATGTTTTTATTTTTACACAGATCTAGAAGGCAAATTCCTTATCTCTCTGGCTGCCAAGCTTTGAGGATATTGAACTCCAAATTTCTAAATGTTTGTATTTCTAGTTTCATATATAAGTCAGTCTGACAATCAATTGACAGCAAACGAAGTAAAGCAAGGTAAAATAAGATGAAACTATCTTTGCAAAAATCATAACTGAGAGAATTATGGCAGTAAAAGAGATCTGATCTAACCAACTCCATCTTCCCTTTAACCTCCAAAGCATGCTTGGTCATTCCTGGGTGTGGGCCAAGCTAACTTTGGGAGAAATTTATAGTTTAAGTGATAATATCCCTTCCCAAAACTAAACTGCCTTTGTAAAACTAATGAAAGGCCAGGAGGTTCGGATGAGAGAGTCCTGGATTCCACTAATATATAGGTGTAGTTAAGTGATTACCAGCCATTATTCTGGAAGTCAGGAGATCTGCAACTTCCCCAGTTATTCCTGCAAACAACATTAAAGCAACACATTTTTCCTGATCCCTTCGTGGATAGGAACTGGAGTGCATGGGTGGTGGCAGGGTGAACTCTACTCACTCAAACCTGCCCTGCTTAACCCCCCGGGGGAGGGAGCACACAAGTGAGTGGGTGCAGGAGCCGAGGCAAGCCCTTTTAGGTGTCAGCAGTAACGAACTGTTTATAGTAGCATCTAGGGGGGTGCCCGTGGTCCCTGAACCCCAAGAAAGGGGTGTTACAGTAAGTGCTCTTTTAGCTTTGCCATCCACAGATGCCTTAAGTGTTAAGAGCTCAGTGGAGAGTCAGTGTGACAGCTTTTTGCACCCACACCCAAGTTCTTGTCCAGTGTCCAGGAGTAATGAGGTCGCATGAAGGAATTTGAAGGATGGCGAATGTGGGGAATTTTATTTCCAATGAAAGTGGCTTTCAGTGAGAAAGGGAACTGAAAAAGGGGTTGGAGCAGGAAGGTAATCTTCCCTTGGAGTCTAGTGTCTGGGCTCCTCTCGGAAGCTACACCATCAAGCCATCTCTCTGAAGTTAAGCTGCTTCTCTCGGATGTTCAACCATAGTCTGACATCCAAATGCTTCTCCTTTTCTCTGCTGCAGAGCCTGGGGTTTTTATGGTCACAGGATGCTGGGTGGGGCAGGCCGTGGATGGTTTTGGAAAAGGCAACATTTGAGCAGGAAAACAGGAATGTATGTTCTCGTTTTGGGCTGCGGTTCCAGGCTTGAGGGTGGGACACCTGCTGGGGAACTGCCTTCTTCTGCCCAGAATTTTCCTGCCTTATGCCTCTATCAATATCACTTGTAGAACCTACTATTGGCATTTTAAAACATCATTTCAGGCTTTTCCATTTCTGACTACTGAATGGCCCCACCCAGACCAGCAACTCCTCTGTGGTCCCCACCTAGAAGCTGACTCAGTGTATGAGGGTTGCTTTGGACACCCCTGTGATTGTATCCCCAACCAATCAGCATTTCCCCTTTCTTGGTCCCCAGCTCACCAAACTATTTTTGAAAAATTCTGGTCCCTGAATTGTGAGGGAGGCTGATTTGAGTAATAATAAAACTCCAGTCTCTCATTTAGCCAGCTCTACTGCGGGTATTACTGCTTCTCTATTGTAATTCTCATGTCTTGATAAATTGGCTTTGTCCAGCAGCAGAAAAGTGGAGACCACTGGGTGGTTACAAGGAGAGTCTTATGGTTTTGGATACTTGGATCTTGTTGTTCCTAAGGCAGCAGTGCCCCTACTTTTAAATGCTTTGTATAGAATTAGATTTATTAAGACACAGCATTCATGGTTCTTTCAAAGCTAGTTCAAGTTCTGTAATTTGCCAGCAAAACATTTTAACTAATAAAATACTGTTACCTCCTAAAGTGAAAAGAAGCAGAGTATAAGATTAAACAGTTTACAAAATAAAAAAATTACAATAAAAAGACACAAAAATAAAATTAGAGACATAGAAAATATTTAATGGGGAATTGCAGTGTAGAAAATGATTAATAATGATGTTAAATTGACTTTAGCCTAAAACCACCTTATTACATATTTTAAGCTTAGACTAAAGGTTTCTCCATTCATAGTGAACTGTCACGTAAGATGATGTGCAAATCGACTGTCACCTATTGTTATAAGACTAGTCAAGTCTGCCAGTCACAGGTGGACAACTGTTCAAATTGTGTTTAAATAAGGCAAACACCAAACACTAACCAATCCAGTTGTTTCTGACCTCACTTCCTTTTCAGTATGTCACTTTCCTTTCTGTTTGTTCATAAGTGTTTTCCGACCCTGTGGCAACCCTGAAGTCACTGTGAACCTACTCTGATTCTGGGAGCTGCCTGGTTTATGAGTCCTTCTTTGCTCAATTTAGCTCTGTTAAATTTAATTTATCTAAAGTTATTCTTTTAATATTAGAATGATTTTAGAAATTAAAAATTTATGATTTTGTAAATAAACATGCTTAATTTCATAACAAGGATATTGGTTCATTTCATGGTGATTATGATTGGTACTAAACTTAAAATCTTGTTTGTTCATTCATGTTCATTTACTTACTCATTTACCAGGTATTATTTATATGCCATGGTGTCTTGGCTTTTCTGTTAACTAGAATATAAAAATAAATAAGACATAGTCTCTGCCCTCTTGGAACTCACAAGCCAGTTATGGAAACAGATAATTATGGTACTATCTCTTAGTCCTACAGAAAAGATACTATGGGAGCAATAAGGACTAAAGGACTCTAATGAAAATGAAAACACTCTGTCAAGAGAAGCCTTTGTAAACATGACATGAAAAATAAAAATCATGAGTGCAAACAGGGTTAATAAATTTGACTCTATAAAAATAACAAAATATCAAAAGTAAACAATATTCCATAAAAATGTTTACCACACAAATGGCAGTGTACATAATATAAAGAAAACTCAGAAATGATAAAAATCTTATAATAAAATGGGCCAAAGGTGTAAATAAGACTGTTCAAAGGTCCATGTAACACTGTACAAATGCCAATAAACAGAAAATAAAACATGCTATATCATGGAAAAATATAAATCAAGACCAGAATAAATAATTTTCAAATATTAGATTGGCAAATATTAAAAATATTATTAGCATTGATTCTCTGTTGGTGAAGATATGAATGTAAAACAAAGTTTCACATACTTTGAGGCATTGAAAAGCTTTTTGAAAGCCAATTTGGAAAAAGACGTCAAAAGTAGAATTATAATTCAGCAAATGTTTTATATTTAACCCAGCATATATTTAAATGAAAAGACGATAATTACAATGCTATATAAATGTATTATAATTACAATATTGGGGCCAACTTAATTATCTACTAACAGAGAACTAATTAATGCTATGTGAAAAAGAGTATACACACACATATACCGGGGAATGTTTGTGTAGATACAGACTACATACCAAAATATTGTCTGCAGCCACCTGAGAAGTGGTAGAATAGAAAATCTTAATTTTTACTTAGACACAGCTGCCTGTTTTTGTTCATTTTTTTAAAAAAAGGGGTTTGATTTAATTATGTACCAAAAATACTTTAAAAATTTACATAAAAATTATTAAAAAGAGGATGCACAATGTGACTTTCCTCTGAAGATGTTGTCACTTTAGCTTTCCACTCAGCAGTGAATAGTCATTAAATGAAAAGTGGAGGAGTTCATAGAGATCTGAGAGCATGGATGAAAGAACACAAATGTGGCCCAGGAAACACAGAACAAATAGCAAAAAACCAAACACCTTAGATCTCAATGCTCTGAAATTTCCCATAATGTTATTGGTGGTTTATGCTTTCATCACTTTCAAAACTCTAGTTGTTTTGACACATATGTAGTTTTTCTAGGATCTTTACCCTTAAGAGGTAAAGATATGCTTTATTATTTATATCAATAATAATAATAGCAATAACAAGAATTGTTATCACATTGAAATTCTACTTCAGTTTTCTATACTATGAAACAGAAGCTTTTGGAGGACAGAAAGAACAAGCTTATCAGGTTATCTAATCATTCCCTCTTTCTTCTTTTATACCACAGTCCCTATCTATTTCTAAATGACTTAAACAATGGAATTCCTCATTCTCCTGTGGGGCCAAACTACTAGATGATAGATTTAATTTCCTGAAAGTGTACATGATATCCAGCTAAAATACACCAGTCTCTAATTATAACCCTGACTCCTTTATACCTTTGTTTATGATGTTTGTAGCTTCTCTGACTACGTATTTTTGGCATTATTTAGATATTTTTGAATGCATATTTCATTTTTCTTCTGCTTGCATCATAATTTCTTGATTTAACTAATGAAATTTTCCTTGCTAATAAATTGGGATTGTAACGTTATGTAACCCATAATAAATTTTTCTAGAAAAATTAAATGCTAAATAAATTGTAATTATGCCTAACACCATCAGATTTTTAAAAAGTGATTATAAATCCAAATCGCCTATACCTAGCATTTTTCCTAGTAATACCTTACTTTTGAAATGGGGTAGTCATTGAAAGAAAAGTGTTCTCCACATTCTGACACATGCTTTAAAATTCATGGCCATTTCTCATACCTTAAAAAGCATTTTGTGGGCTGTGTGAGGGAAAAGTGGGGGATGGGAGGCAGTCTCAATAGGTTCTGCATTAGCTCATTAAATACTAAAATACCATTTCTATTTTACATAATTTAACATGGCAAACTATAAAAAAGGTGAAACTGGCAACCCCTAGGCATGCGTTTTAAAACATCCTCATTTAGATGCTAATTTTGATTCTAAGTATATGACTGGCTTAAAAAAAGCCATTAACAACAGGCCAGATTACTTAAAAGGGATTATTAGGCAAATATGTGAGGGTGTTCTGATACCAAGTGGCCCCTTTTATGACCAAATACAACCACCTCGAGTAAAAAGGGAGGAAGGTGTTTGTTTTAAAATGAAAGTGAAATTACACAATGGGTTTTAAAAAAGAGAAAAGTAGATAACAATCACCCTAAACATAAAATGTGCAGCTAATAAATAAGGTTACCATTTCTTTAGTGCTAGAGGAATATGAGTTACTGTAACATCTATAGCATTTGAAAATATGAGGCATGGTTGGTCAGACACAGCCTGTGTAATGGTAAAGCGAACTAAAAATAAAACAATGTGTTTAATAATTTCTTATACTGGCTTTTGTGTTTAATAAAGTCCCTACCAAGACAGAAAAATTGAAGCAAGAAAACAGACAAGAAAGGAAAGTATGTTATCTTCAGCTGAGATTGAACTGATGCCTGGCAAAAATGATGCTATAATAATATTAAAATGAGACCTGTCAGACAAAAGAGATATATGTAAATGTATGATACTGTATAAATAAATTAGTGTTAGAGAATGGGCAGATGGTTGTATAAGTACATCACAGCCAAGCAGTGCTGAACTGGCCTTGAATATGGTTCCCTGCCAAACACATGCACATTACAACCAGTGGAGTTAAAACATGCAAACCTATAGAAATGATCATTTTCTCTTTGAAATTATTAGACAATTAATCTTTCTCATCTCGTCATTGACTTCTCTGTGTCAGTTTCTTACAGATTGAAGTTCTCCAAGAAGCTGCTAGATTACAGTAATTCTCCCTTATCTGTGGTTTTGCTGTCTACAGATTCAGGTTTCTTGTGGTGAATCAAGCTCTGAAAATATTAATATATTTTGAGAGAAAGAGGAAGACCACATTTACATAACTTTTATTGTAGCATATTGTTATAATCGCTCTATTGCATTATTACTCTTGTTAATCTCTTACTATGCTTAATTTATCAATTAAACTTTATTATAAGTGTGTATGTACAGGAGGAAACATAGTAGATACAATGTTTGGTGCTATCCATGGTTTCAGGAATCCTCCAAGGGATCTGGAAGGTGTATCCCTTGTAGATAAGGGGTGCTACTACAATTTACTTCAATGGTTTTTTCATTGTGAGATTGCTAATTTTTCAATAGTTTTATAGTTCTCACAACAACATAGACAATTTTGGAATAGGAAAAAATAATTTTTTCACTACCCTTCATAGTCCTTATTTGGGACAAACTGCTGTATCAAAAGACAGATTAACAAAAGAAAAACAAACACATTTATTAACATGTATACTTCATGTATCTCCACACACAAACTAAGTAAATCTCAAACAGGTGACTTCTAATTTAAGTTTAAATACCATGATCTACTGAAATAAAGAAAGATAGGTGTGTGCAGAACCGGGTTACTGGGAGGTGGCCAGGAAAAACATCTTAAACAAGCATACAATTTTTATGCAGATTTAAGTCAGTGTCTTCTCCACTGATAAGAGTCAGTGGATTTGGAAGCATTCTCTTCCAGGTACAGAAAGGGAGATACACTTATAAACAGAGGTTTCTTTTATAAATATACATCTCTCTTACCAAAGGGTAACTTCTGTTTTCAGAGCTTCTTCTGTGTCTGCAGTTTCTCAAAATAATCAGCTCAAAATGAGCCTTAGGCCAAAGAGGCATATTTGGGGGTGCCATAATTTTAGTCTTCTACACTCATGTTTTGGGTTTATCATATTTTTGTTTCCTACAAAGTAAAGGGTGAGGGTTATTTCCTACTCATTTTGTTTTGTAGCTTACACAGTGCCTTGCCTCTTGCTGCTTAATAAGTTCTCATTGAATGCATGGGTGAATGGATGGATGGATGAATGAGCAATTTCAGATTTTTTCTCATCATCAATTAAATTTTAAAATAATACTCACTCTGACACCCAAGGTATCTTTTATCTTTCCAGATTCTTTTTTATTACTTCTGATCACCCAATAGTCTCTAGCCAAAGTGGCTGGCTTACTGTTCCCTAAATCCAACCCTCCCCTGTCTATTCATCTGTGTGCCTTGGCCCATGCTGTGAACTCCATCTGGAATATCATTTCCATCCTTCTGTATATCTGCCTCTCAAAATCCTATCTGCTTTCAAGTTCCATCATAAACATCAGCTTCTCCATTAAACCTTCTTCTTGACTATTCTGTATCTTTTCTTTCAGCTTTCTACTTTCTATCATTTCTTTCAACAATGATGTCTGCAATATTCTGTTTTATTGCAATCTCACCCTCATTTTAAACTCTCAAGTTGCTTAGTTTTCTTTCTTATTATCCCTCCTTATTTATTTTTTTCATCTAATCTTGGCTGTTTGATAATTGCAACTATAATAGGTTCACTGCTGATGCACACAGCAAGTCAATACACCAAGATACCTGGTTGTAGCAGAGAAAGGAGATTAATTCTAGGGTTACCACATGAAGAGATGGGAAGGAACCTCAAATCTGGCTCCCCAAGGAGTTTGGAATTAGAGTTTTTAAGGGTTGTGGAGCAGGCCAAAGTGTAGAGATTGCCGATTGATCAAAGAGCACAAGGTGAAGTTATGGGACAGAGAGGTGAGGAAGCTGTATTCTCATGCAGATCTCATTACTCTGTGGGGGTCTTCAAACTGGTTGCTAGAATTTGGGATCTGAAAAAACATCTTAAACAATCCTTAAACAAAAGACTTATGATTCTAACATCAGCAATCCTGTCTGTAGGTAGACTGAGGATGCTAATCAATTTTTAGAGTCTTATGACCCTAATGTCAGAAATCCTACCTGTAGGAACAATGGAGATGCAAATGATCAGGATCTATTGCTGTGTGACTTTTGGCAACAAGGAGATGGGCCAAAGTGCAGCTTGATTAATGCTTAATTGTAACTATATTTCTGTCCAGAATCTGGCATGTATTATAATTCTTGTCAAGCCTGTAGAGATGGTTTTATCATAAACTTTTTATGGGTAGAAAATGGAGTATGATTTATGTTGATATCTCTAATATTGTTTTCCAAACTGCAGATTTCAACCCATTGATGGTTTTAAAAATTGATATAGTGAGTTGATCATTTGGTATAAAATAGATTATAATAATGTTATTAATTAAAGTAGGATAGAAAATATCAGAATGCATCACATTTATTAAGGTTAAATGCTGTTTCATGAAATCTTTTTTGAGTCATATAAATATATTGCTAAGCATACACTGTGTCATAATATAAAATGCATTTCTTACTGTTTCTTGGAGTCAAAATTTTCAAAATTATTTCCCTACAGCATTTAGCTCAGTTACTTGTACATAATAGGGAAATCAATAATAATTTTTAATAAAAGAATGAATTTCTATGAATATCTTTATTTTAAAATGCCTTATGTATAATTAGTAATGCATATCCCTGCAGATAGACTTTACTGCCAAAATAATATTGATAACTATTACTTTACTTCAGGAATGATAGGAGAATTAACATTGACAGTTGAGCCTGAGAACTGCAGAGAAAAATGCTGTTAAAGTGTAAAATATCTTTACTTTTTAGGGATATTTTAATGCTTAGCTTTTGGGGTTTTTCTATTTGAATAGTGTGGTCCATTTCTATTCATTGCTAATGCTTTTTGTTTCTTAATTCTAGTCTCATGAAAAGGCTCTAAATAAATGTAGATTTCAATTAAGAGAGGCTAGACTGTTATTTATAATTAACCATCCTAATAGTATGAGATTGTTTACTAGCCAAATGAAATAGAAATGGTGGCTTTTACAATAAATTCAGAGTTGGAGCTTGTTGCAGCATATCTGACTTTCTGTTATGCCAACACAGCTGGAGGCAGATGGTGGAAGTGGTTCCGAGCTGCCTGCCCATGAATAATGGTAGGCAAGGGGAGCTCAGCCCTGCGGGAGGATTCTAACTCTGCCACTTTTAGGAGAGACTCGGAAATACCTCTTTGTGTTTAGAATATTGTTACCTCTGAACAGGATAGAGACCCCCTGCTAAAGAGCAGGAAACAGTCAGGGAGCAATGCAGTTTGAAATTAAAGTGATTACTTCACACACAAACACCCACACCCCGTAACAGACAGCACAGAGGCTATGGGCTATGGAGTCTGCCTTTCCTTTCTGATTGGGAAACACTGTGCTCCTTTTTTGTTTTTTTTCTCTTTTACCTTCCTGGGCATCATAATCTTCTATCCCTGATGTTAATTTTGACCAACTTCCAGCACTTGCATAATAATGTTAAGGGAATTGCAATCTTAGAGCTTAACGTTAACAAACTTCCTCAAGTTGATAAGAGATTTCTACGAATGTTTTCTTGTGAAGGAGTTGACAACACGGAACACACATTTATGGGGTATGACTTCTGTGATTACTGACATCTTTGTTTTGAACCTTCACCTCTCTCATTTTTATTTATCATTGTATTTTCTCACTTCCTTTCAGCATTTCCTGCTCATTCATATGTTCATGGATTTCGCAGAATATAGTGGTCTGTAGCATGCTTTGGTCATCAACCACTTTAGCTATCACTTCTACACCACTGTCTTAGGCAACATCTTTCCCTTCCTGTGCCTTCAACAAGGCTGGCATGACAACCCGATAGGACTGTGCTGGCCTTTAAACAATTTTTAAAGAAGTTAAAATTATTTAGTTTGAAGGTTATTATTTATCTTCATTAACGACTTCAAGTCACTAAGAATTATTTTTTGGAAGACAGTATGCTATCCTCCAGTGAAAAGAGAATAAAAACAATTTTGTCAAAATATTAGCATTGTTTTTACCTTAGTCCTACTCCAAAGTATTTGGTTTAGATGATTACAGATTGTTCTTTGGCACCAAACACATCCCTAAACATCATCAATGTGACCCAAAACTGTGCTATCCAATATAGTAGTCATTCGTCATGTTTTAATTCTAATTTAAATGAACTGAAATAAAATAAACTGTATTGTTTAATTAAACTAGTCATATGTCAACAGATCAATGTCCTCATGTGCCAGTGTCTACCGTTTTGGAGAGTGCAGACACAGAACATTTCCATTGCTGTAGAAACTTCTTTGGGTAGCATTGTTCTAGAGCCTTCTAGCCTTAGTCCTATCCTACAGGATTCCAAGATAGTATGCAGAGCCCCTAAGACTACTTTAAAGAGTTGTATACTAGCTTCAAACTGTTCATTTGACTTTTTTTTTGTTGTTTATTTCTTTCTCCTTTTCTTCTTTTTTTAATTTGTATTCTTCAGTAATCAGAAGTCTCCAAGGGTACTTTATTGAAATCATAAGTAGTGGAGTAGAAAATGATACACTTATTCAGTAAATATTTTTGGAGTATATAGTTGAGGCCATACAGTGTGCTAGGTATTGCAGATGATAGCTAGAAAGAAAGATATAATCTCTGCCTGCATGGCAATAACATTGCAATAAGGGGCACACACAAAAACCAAATGCGTATATCTCTAAGATGTGTATAGAATCCCAAATTCCCTCCCTTTTTTAATGGAGAATAAAAGAGAAGTCCAGAAGTGCTGAAGATGAAACAAACCATTTGAAATGGGCCACCAATTGTCTGGTGATACATTTAGATTCAGAGGTATCTAATATTTTTATGTCAAACTGAAGAATATCTTTACAACCTAAATACATTGAAGCTTCTGGTACAAAAAAGAAAAGCGATGGGAAGGAACAGATGACACTGAATGTGGATAAGTTAAGAGCAAAGGACATTCCTGGTTTAGAGTAGACCTTTGGAATAGATCTTACAAGAGGCTTTCAGAATTCTTGCCTGTCACAGGAAAGTGTGAACCATGCATTCATTCATTTACTTGGTCATTTTTTTCTATTCAGCATTTTCTGTGTTTGGTAATGTGCCCTAAGATTAAAAGAACTTCAGGATCTATTTAATTTAAATCTGTAGTCATGAGACAGCTGGAATATACTAGAATTGGATCCAAAATTTAAATGTCCCATTCACATAAAGAGGTGGGTGATCCCTGTTCCAATATATTTTTATGATGTTCACTTAAAAGTTCTAAATCTTGGAAGAGGCCAGGTGCAGTGTCTCACGCCTGAAATCCTAGCACTTTCAGAGACCAAGACAGACAGACCACTTGAGGTCAGGAGTTTGAGACCAGCATGGCCAAAATAGTGAAACCTTGTCTCTACTAAAGATACAAAAATTAGGTAGGTCTGTGGTGCATTCCTGTAATCCCAGCTACTCAGGAGGCTGAGGCAAGAGAATGTCTTGAGCCCGGGACGGGGAGGTTGCAGTGAGCCGAGATCTTGCCACTGCACTTCAGTCTGGGCAACAGAGTGAGTGAGACTGCATCTCAAAAAACAAAAAACAAAAAAACTTTGTAAGAGGGCATGTATGCCCAAAATGAATTTGTTTTCATCCTGCATTTGTCTGTTGCAAGTAAGTTTGATTCAACATGGACACTTGCTTCACCCATGAGTAGGGGTTGGGGATTGATTTGGGAGAACATATTGAATATATTCAAGGCTTTGTCTAAATGAACATTTAGATTGCTAGTGATGGGGTTCAGAATATGCTACCCCAAAATATGGCACTTTGGTGCATTGAATATTTTAAACTGAAAGAATTTGAGAAAGAGGGAAGAAACAGAAAGTTCACTCTAACATTCGCCCACCCTTCTCCCATGAAACAGGTTAGAAGAACCTCATGTGAGAAGGGCTCTCCCTTTTCTAGAGAAAAGAAGCATCTTTGTCTCCAAAGATGAACAAACACAGAGAAGAAGCTGATCAAGCTTGCTAAGTGTCCCCCGGTTTATTACCATTAGATCACACCCTTTTGCCCTATCATGTTTCTCTATAATTGCCTACTCTTCATCAAACCTACTGTAAAATACTCAGATTTAGCCATTTTGGGTGGTCTTCATTTCCTTATGAAGACTGCTGTGTTCAGGTAAAATTCATATTACATACATTCGCATGCTTTTATTTTGTTAATCTTTGGTTATTGGGGCCTCAGTCATGAATCTAAAATAGGTAAAGGAAAAGATATTTTTTTATCCCCTACGTTAGATTGCTACATTATTTCCCTGACAACTGAGAGATAAATTGATCATTAGTAGTCAGATAAAGTCTGGTGTTAATGGTACTTCCTTCTAGACAATTCCTCCACCAACTTCTAAATAATTTCTTGAGTGATGATGTTTCTATTCTTCTTGCTAAAATATACCTCATCCTGCTCATCATATGCTTTGCTGATTTTGTGTTTCTTATCTCATCACATTGTGTGGCATCCTTAACAAAATCAATCTATTTTACTTATTTTTGTCACTGGTACATAAAGCACAGGGATCACACTTGTAGTAACAAGCTCTGAAGGCTTATTTCAATACTATTTAGTGGGTTACCTGTGTAGTCAGTTGAATGCCCAACCCATATATATTATGAGAGAAGGAATCATATTTATTTGGTTCAGAGATGGGATGGTTCCCCATTATCAAGCATATGACTCAAATGTAATTTGCCACCGCTACATATGTAAACACACACACACACACACACACACACACACACATTGTTGGAGGGGTGAAAATGGATAAGTTAATCAGCATGTAATCTTGATCTTTTCTCCTACAGATAGCTTGCCGGAATTTAAGTTGATGTAACTGAAAGAGTACTCTAGTGTTTACTGAATATTGTATAGACTCCATTCTTCCTTGGTGTATTCTCAAAGAGGTTCTCTGTAGTTATTTTCTCTTCTGTCAAAAGATAGGGACAGTGCTGGTGCCAGATTCTGGACACTGAAATGGATGAATGGTTTGAGTTACAGCTTAGGGCTCTTTTAGGTGGGTGTTCAACTGGGGGTATAATTCTTGCTGGAAGAGCAGATTTTCTGGGTTTGAATCCTGGCTCCACTGCTTTCTAGATATTTTTGGACTTCAGCAAAGTTACTTAACTTATCTGTGCTTCAGTTTATATTTGCAGAATAAAGATGATAATTGTACCTGTCTTACATACATTGTAAAATACTTTACTCCTGGCATGTTGAGTGCTCATTTAATTTTAGTAGTTATTATTATTCTTTTATTTTCCTAAGACTTTTAGCTCATTGCCAAATATAATATGTGCTTAATATTGAAATGAACAAATGAATGAGTGTCTGGTAAATACCTCATTCTGCTTAGAAAAGATATCTGTCAGATTTTTTTAAACTGCTGATAGAATAGAAGCATATGTAGAAATGATGTATGTCAATCCAGCTTTCAATACTCTTTACTCAATGTAGAGGGAAATGAGAGCAACATGAGTAGCCTTTTGCTTCATAAAATTGGTTATGTTACTGTATTCATTAATTGTTTCCATGCTGCCACATTTATCTATCATTACATTGCAGAAAATAGATTATTTTTACACTTATTGAATGAAGAAAGTGGGAATTTGCTGCAAGGAGCAGATGGGAGTGGTTGCAAATGTTTATTTTATTAAAATAATTAAAACATGTAGAAAAAATTTAATAATATTAAATATAATAGCAATACACATTTATTGAGTGTTGCATACTCAATTCACATACATATTATCTCATTTAATCTTTACAAGACCTCTATGAGGTAGGAACTAATATTACCCCATTATGATGAAACTAATATTTGAGAAAGTTAAGTACCTCAGAAAGTATCACACATTAAAAGAGGTGTTTGGACCCTGGTAACCTGATTTCATAACATGAAAGTGTAAAATACCGTCATAGTTTGGAGAAAAAAAAAAGGTCAATTAGCAGTGTACTGTTAAACCAGCTCTCTTGCAGTAGAGAAAAAAGCCAAAGTTCTGATTTGTAGCATGTGCTGACTTCCAAGTTGGAAATGCTCCCATCGTGGACTTTGAGATGCCAGTGTGACATCTACTGGCTCCCATAATTCCTGAACCTTAACAATCAGCTCTGGCCGCTTCAACACAGCACTGGTGGAGATAACTAGATAACTAGCCCATCAATGTGGCTCAGGGACTTGCCAAAGATGTGCAGCAGTGGCAGTGGTATGAATCGGCAAGTTATTATGATGCACAACAGGGCCAACATTTCACTGCAGGCACATGAGAGGGAAAAAAAAGAAACTGGACAGTGCAAAAGTATGATTGTGGTTTGGGAGGGAAAAAAATTTAAGCTCATTTGGCAGAGAAGACCAGGAGCCAGATGCTGAAAATGATTTGAACTTGGTCTAGGAATTTATGATATTTAAAAACAAACCAAAAACCTTCCTTATTAAGATAGGAATTTGGTGGCAGAAACACTTGTTATTTACCTTAATTGAGAGAGGAAATAGACAAAACTATAGCTATATTTTCTGTTTCTGTGAATTCATAGGAACTTTCCCACAGAAACATGTCTTAGCTTTGTTGGAAGGTGAATTTGACTTTGAAAATAAAAAGAGAAATTCTCTGCTCATTAAGCTGCCTTAAATCATTTCTAGGTTAAGATATTATATATGTATATGCATGCATAAAACATACATATGTATATGTGGAGAGACATATATATGCAATACATGTACATGTATAATTAATTCATCTATGAGGTATTAGGTGAAGCATCATTTGGTACATTGAAATATCCAGCTTTACATTTTCCAAATCTCCACTAGCCCAGTCTTTCTAATGTTCACCTTCTGGAACCATGCAGGTTGCAAAGTGAATGAAAATTACCTGTCTATGGGTGTTCATCAGACACTGAAGAATACAGTTGGGTTGCAGCAGCTGTTATTTTCTGGCAGAAACCAAATCGTTTGGAATGCTGCAGAATGAGAAGCTTCCTGTCAAATAGTGGCACTTACCACAAGGGAGCAGAGGCCTTTTTACGCTTGCTCTTAATCTGCAAGTCTAGGAATTCATTCATTTTTCTTACTCAGCAATGTCTACTTTTCTCATTAACAAGAAAAATCTATGAACAGATTGACTGTGTTGTTCCTGCAGTGTCTGGAGAGACACATGTTTGCATATGGGGGTGAGATGGGTGGAATTGGCTCCTTTTTAAGATTTTTCTGTAGTCTTCTGTTTAACCTGAATTAAGAACTTGGTAGTAGAAATGTACAGAAAAGATTATTAGTCTATGCTAGAAGGACAAGATTCTATTATTTCAGAGTAAATTAAAGGTAGCCAGAAATGCTGTCAGACTCTGGCATGATGAAAGCTAGGTGAAAGTTAAAGGAAAGACACAATAGTTTCAATTACTTTGGATCTCATAATGTCAAAGTTGTGAGACTCTTTGTTGCTTAACAAGTAGAGTTGGTTTTAAGCCCTTTATGCTCAAGTTCTTCTTGATGAAACAGAAATATGAAAAATTCCTTCTTCATGGGACACAGAAGGCTTTGTAAAATACAGTGTAGTTTTCTGTAGTTTTATATGAGGTTCTGCTTTCTACTCTTGTGCAATAGCTGTGCTCCACCTTCATACCTTCACCTATGTTAGAACTTCTGAGAAGCTGAAGCACCACATACAAGAAAGTCTGAAGAATAATATCACTTGGATTAACATGGGTCAGTTGTCTTTGGATTGCTTTGTATATTGATCTGTCTATCTATATACTTTCTATCTATCTATCATCTATCTATCTATCTATCTATCTATCTATCTATAGATCTATCTTTTTTCTTTACTCGGGTGATAGTTGAATTATAATCATAGTTCAGTCATTAGAGTTCATGAGCTTCCAGAAAAATCGGCATCTCATACTGTCTTTTCAAGAGTGTTCGTGAAGTTGGCTTCTGATTTTATTCTGTTAACTTTATTACACAAACCAAGGAGCTCATACTCTCATATGCCTATTGGATAGCCTGAAGGATGCTTGTATTTGATCAAAGTATTGCTGTGTGTTCATTTATTTTTATTTATTCATTCTCTTTGCAGTGACCAAAATGGAGGAAGCAGCAAGATAACTGCCCTGTTTAGAGACTAGTATTTCATGGTCTACAGTCAGTTATTTTCCAAGAAAATCTATACAATTCCACTCAGTTATTTTTTACTGAGCACCTATACAGTAATAAACCCAATGATAGATACCTTCAAATCCCTGAAGTCCAGGGAGTGTAACTGTCTTAGTCTGTTTGTGCGGTCTTAACAAAATACCTGAAATGGAATAGTTTTAAAGCAACATTAATTTATTTCCCAACATTCTGGAAAGTCCAAGATCAAGGTGCTGGCAGGTTCATCCCTTATGAGGGCCCAGGCTCTACTTCCAAGGTGATAGCTGGAGTATTGTTTCCTCACATGGTGGCAGATGAGCAAAAAGGGGACAAATACCATGTTCTGTCAAGGCAGAAGTTATGGAAGGAGTTGAACTAACCTCTTAAGTCCTTTTATAAATTACCAATTGCATCTATGAGAGCCCTTATGGCCTAATAATTTCCTAAACATTCCATCTCTTAATACTCTTGTATTGGGGACTGAGTTTCAATATGAATTTTAGAAAGGACACAAACATTCCAACTATAGCATTTATAAACTATTTTTCTTTTAATTAGATCATATGCCTAGTTACTACTTAAAAGTATAAATGGACTTCAAGAGAAATTTATCCTCCTTTTACAAAATGGTATAATTTCTCTAGCTACATAAAACACTTCAAACATCTCTTCATCTGGTTTATTGATGGATTCTTTAGCAAATATTGTGTTAGCTACTATTAATAATTTGTAATTTTTTAAAAAGTACTTGAGGATAATAACTTTTTCTGCATTTCCTATTTTCTTTATTAAAATGGCTAATGACTTTTGCAAGAAAATTTAAAGATTCAATGGCCTCATGTACTGTGATATGTAAAAACAAACAAAAAATGAAAAAAATGAATCCAATGTCTGCATACTATATAAATAACATTGCTGAACATTTTTATTTGAATTAAGGTGTATTACAGGAGGTTTTTTTTGGATTCAATTATAAAACTTTATACGTCAGTTAAAGATCTTAACATTTTCCATTTTTCCACATAAATAATAAAGAGTTCTATGGACATACATTACTAATGTATAAAATGCTGTTGCAAATTAAAAATAATTGGAGACATAAATTTTCATGCAGTCACTTAAGGAGCTGTTTGAATCTTCTCAGTAAAGTTATTTCTTGTCATAACATGAAAGCTAGAGAAGAAAAATGTGTTCACTTGAGTTGATATTCAGATAAACTCAGAAGATTTCATCCTTTAACTGAAATTAGACAAAAGTGAGAAACGGGCTTGAGATAGTTTCATTTTGTCCAATCAAAAGTCCTCAGCTTAACAGTATGAAGCCTAAAAATAATGGGCCAGGTTTGCCTCCTATGGGATTGAGTGTACATATTCTGCTTATTCCCACATATATGACTTAGGGCATAAATATTATCCTTTTTAAATAAGGCAGAGCTATGAAAAATTCAGATATTTTTGTTTAAAACTTCACAAACATTTTTTGTTGTGAACTGGCAATGTGTGTTGGCTTTAAGTCTAGTTTGAAGTTTGGTTAGTTTGAAAAATTATCCATTTACTAAAACTTAATTTTGGTGGGTAAAACACCCCATATCACTTATTGTGTTCATAGTTTTAGGCTTTCAGTTTTCCAGGGTATTTTCAAAAGATAAACAGGATTTCATTAAGGAAGACTTTAAATTCCAAATTTTGTAGTTTGGAGTGACAATGTATATACATTTAGTCATTATTTTTAACACTCATTGCTGTTCTGAGTCACTCAACAGCAAAGTTTTTTTTCTATTGAAAATTACATTTTCTTATATTTATATTGGGCTCTCCACATTTGCAAAATGCTTTCACAGCAATACTTTGACCAATGCCTGTTGCAGTTGAATGAAAATATGAATGAATTTACTGTCTCATTTTATTCTGAAAACTGGCCTTTGAAATCCAGTTTTATTACTCCTGTATTACAAAAGAGGAAAGTGAAACTCTAGGGCCACAGGGCTTCTACTGGTTCTCTTGCACGAACTGAAACTAAAAACGAAGATAAGCTTATTCTCTTCCCTGTTTTATTTGCTCACATTTTTAATTAATTAAATTGCAGCATCCTTGTTCTTGTTGTGTTCTATTCCAGACACTACTGTATCATGGATCTCACTGTCAAACATGTTTCAAACTTTTAGAAATGCCCATTCAACTAAAGTTTTAGTAAATAAAACTTTTGCTAATTCAGCAAACATGTATTGGGTGTCTGCTATGTGCAAGGTACTGAACAAAATGGGCACAGATCTGCCCTCTTGAGGGTTATACTGGAGAGGGGCCAGAGAGTCAAACATTGTAAGTAAATCAATGATATATTAGCAGGTGCTCAATAATGTTCAGGAAAAGGCAGGATGGATGTAGAAAGGTTAGATTGCAAAGTTAAAGAATGGAGCCAAAGAAGGTTTCTCTTACAGCATATTGTCTGAATAGAGATTTGAAAACAGTGAGGGAGCAGGCCAAGTTGATGTGTGGGTAACAGGTGTTCTAGACAGAGAGAAGACATGTGAAGCTTTGGTGCAGGGTGCCCTGAACGGTAGGAGAAGCTGGAGGAGATTAAGAAAACTGAAGCAGAAGTGGAGATTATAGGTGATGAGATCAGAGGAGAAGGCTTGGGGGAGGACAGTGCTGGGTGGTGGGGGTGACTTGAAGGCCATGGTAAGAACCTCGCTTTTACTTGTACTGAGATAAATTGTGTTGAGCATAATTTATGTTCCAGCAGGACTGGTTCACTGTTGTGGTGAGAACAGATTTTTGATGCTGTGGTGGAAACAGGAAGACCAATTTCAAAGATATTGGAATAATTCAGGTGAGAAATCATGATAGTATGGATAAGGATGATAGAAGTATCAATGGTAAGAAGTCAATATATTTTTAGTGTCTCACTTATGAGATTTGCTCATGGAATAGATGTGGGGTATAAGAGAAAACAACAAATCAAAGATAAAATATTTGGCCTTAGCAACTAATATTATTGGAGTATCATCAATTGACATAGAAAAGACTGTGGGAAAAGCAGGTTTGGAGTGAAGGGAGTGTACTTTCACCATGTTTGGTTTAAGAAGCCAGTTAGCCATCAAAAGGAAATACATAAATTGTTCGGATATATCAGTCTGGATTTAGGGGACTCTGGATTAGATATATAAATTTGGCAGTTCACAGGATATACAAACGGGATGTAGTCTTGACGTTAGATAGGATCACCTATGGTGTGAGTTTATATGAGGAAGAAGAGACATCTAAGAAAAGGATTAAACAGGTTTGTTCCGTTGTTGTTTCAAAGAGGTAGGAAATATATTTACTTGCCGATGGGAATAAACCAGTACAGAGGGAATGGTTGTTAACATAAGAGAGAGAGGAAGAATTTCTGGAACAATGTCTTCAATAGGCAAGAGAAATAGGATTTAATGCAAAGTGAGGTGGGTTGTTTACAGGTACAGACAGTTTATAGTAACAAGAAAGAAGAGAGAATTACAGGTGGACATAGTGACGAGAATTCGGAATGCTTGTGTTTTCCTAGTGAAATCGGAACTAAGGCCAGAAGGTGAAGAGGGTGGAGAGGAAAGTTGCTGAAGACTGCAGAGGAGAATGCAGAAAATCATTATATGGAGTGAATGCACTTGAGAAAGTGAGTGTGATTATTGGCCAGAAGTAAGCACCTATTTAGATTCTCACGGCATTAATTTAAAATTATGCTAGTCAGCAGAAATTTTGTGTGTGTGTGTGTTTTTCTTTCTTGTGTGATGTACACATGCAAGAGTAGAAAATTGTATTTAAACAAGGACTGATTTGGGACAAAAGGAATGTTTGTGCATCGACGCTGCCTGTGGCAAATCTTGTCTAAAAGGGGGAGAATGAGAACTAGAAATAAAACTATATCCCAACTTGCTATCCAAATGTCATAAAGGAAAAAAAAAAAGAAATAAGCCTCCCAACTGACTGAACAGATCATCTCTTGGCCAAGAAGACCCCAGACTAACCCTAAAAACTAAGTTCTCAGCCACAGCAGAATGAGGGATCAGACAAACCTCATTATAGCTCTTCCCTTGCAAACCACAATTAGGCTTTCTTCCCTAAGAGCCTATCAGGAACCAGCTTTTTCAAAAGACCCCACTACTGGCATCAACAAACCACCTGATGCTGCCCATTCTTTTTTTTTTTTTTTTTGCCTGGTAAGAGACCACTGACTGTGGAGTGGTTCCGGTCAGATTACAGAGGATGTACATGAAAGCTTTTCCATCCTTTGCTTGATCTTTTGATGTCAGAGGGCCAAAACTCCATTCTCATATCGTGCTAACTCTACCATTTGTTGATCATGGAGCCCATAGAAAGGCAAAAACTCGATTGTATATATGCACGTCAGCTTTTCATAAATGTTAACAACTCTTCCTATAGGTTATTGAATATCTATATTTGCCCATGCTGCTAAGCATAAACTTCTATTCCCTTTGCCCCTCCTGCAAAGGGTCTCTTTTTGGCTTCCAGCCAGAAGCTGTGCTTCCCATCCTGTTGGAATTGTCACCCTGCAGGCTGCAACCTTTTATTAAAAATGAAACTCTCCTTTCCAAATTTAAAAATAAAAATAAACCAGGTCTGGGACTTTCTCAAACTAGTGTAACGATGTAAGGGAAGTGCCAGGGAGTAAAGTATATGGAAGGAATAATTTAAAAGATTAACCATAGAGTACAAGTGTACTAAAGAAGATGAAGCTATGAGAGAAGGGAAGAGTTGGGTATAGGTGTTCTGATTTATGAGATGGAAGTACCTGTGGGACCGATGGATTGTTGGAGTCAGTGACCTAGAGAGAATGGGCTGAGAATACAGGAAGCAGTGGTCATAAAACAGAAAACTTGGAATCGAGGTTATGGAAAGGTTGAAATTATTGAAAAAATAATTATAAAGTTTAGTGAATGACCAAGAAGTGAGTGACTGAAGTAAGGTAGAGAACAAGGTCATTGGAGGAGAGGAGTTCAAGGAACAAAGAGGCCAGAATATTGGAAGGATACTCTTCATATATACTGAAGTTACTACGAAGCAAGATGGAAGTAGCGCTGAAGAGAAGGACCTGACCCAACAGGCGAGATCTTTAGCTAAAATAGGGAGAGTTGGTAGATGATTGGTATAGTTTGATGACATGAAATTCAAAGCTGACTATTTTGAGAGAGGAAGAATGGCCAGAATGCATCAAAAAGGAGCAAGGGTACCCAGACAACCTTAAGTTCAGTATCGCGATTGACGTAGGAGGCAAAATTGCTGCTATTAGGAGCTGGGAGGCAAAAGGAAACTCAGAAAAGAGAAAGAAGCCACAGGGGATTTACTGCGGATGAATATGAGCAAGAAGAGGTACAGTGGAAGAGTAGTTGAAGGAAGCAGGATGAAGCATGCAGAATGGATTACAAAGTCTTGTGAAAGCAGAGTTTAGGAGCTACTTATGGTTTAGGATAATTTTCAGAAGAATATTCAGAAAGTATAGTGTTTATGATAAAATTTTCTTGTTACATTTCTGTGTTTAGATTACCAGAATTCATGCACTTTTTATCTCACTTAGAAAAAAATTGGGCCAGCACTTTAGGAGGCTGAGGCAGGCAGATTGCTTGAGTCCAGGAGTTCAAGACTAGCTTGGGCAACATGGCAAAACCTCGTCTCTAAAAAAAAAATTACAAAAATTAGCCAGGTGTGGTGGTATATGCCTGCAGTTCCAGTTACTCAGGGAGCTGAGACCAGAAGATTGCTTGAGCCCAGGAGATTGAGACTTCAGTGAGCTAAGATTGTGCCATTGTACTCCTGCCTGGGTGACAAAGAGAGACTGTTTCAAAAAAAAAAAAAAAAAAGGTGCATAATAGATGTACATAGTTTAGGGAAACAGAATACATGGGATAATTTAATACATTCATATAATTGATGAAGATCAAGTTAGTGTACTTAAGATATCCATCACCTTAAATATTTGTCTTTTCTTATGCTAGAAACGCCTGAATTATTCATCTCCACCTATTTCAAAATACACAAGAGATTATTGTAAACTATAGTCACCCTACTGATCTATCAAACACTAGTTCTTATTTCTTCCATCAAACCATATATTTGACCCCATCAATCAACTTCTCTTTATCACCTCTCTCCCTTCCCCTATAATTTCCAGCCTCTGGTAACCACTGATTTACTCTTTATATTCATGAGATACAATTTTTTAGTTCTCACATGCAAGTGAGAACATGTGATATTTGTCTTTCTGTGCTTGGCTTATTTCACTTAACATAATGACCCTAAGTTCCATCTATGTTGCTGAAAATGACAAAATTTTATTAACTTTTATGGCTAAATAATATTTCAATGTGTATATATACCACATTTTCTTTATTTGTTCTTAGGCACTTAGGTTGATTCCATAATTTGGCTATTGGAATAGTGCTGCAATAAACGTAGAGGATCAGATATCTCTTCTATATATTAATTTTCTTTCTTTTGGATATATACCCAGTGATAGAATTACTGATCATATGGTATTTCTTGTTTAAGTCTTTTGAGGAACCTACATCCTTTTCTCCATTGTGGCTGTACTAATTCACATTCCCACCAACAGTGTGTATCTCTATATCCTGGCCATCAACTGTTCTTACCTGTCTTTTTGATAAAAATCAGTTTAACTTCGGTGAGATGATACCTCATTATAGTTTTGATTTGCATTTTTCTGACGATTAGTGATGTTAGCATTTTCTCATATACTTGTTGGCCATTTATATTTCTTCTTTCAGGAAATATCTATTCAGATCTTTTTCTCAGTTTTTAATTGACTTATTTGTTGATAGGTTATTGAGTTGTTTGAGCTCTGTATATGTTGTGGTTATTAATCCCTCATCAGATGAACAGTTTGCCAGTGTTGTCTCTCTTTATGTGGCTTTTCTCTTCACTATGTTGATTGTTTATGTTGCTGAGCAGAAGTGTTTAGTTTGATGGGCACCCATTTGTTTATTTTTGTTTTGGTTGCCTAATGCTTTTAACATCTTACACAATGATCGTTGCCCAGACCAATGTCTCCAATGCCTTGAACCATTTCTTTAATGTTTCCTTACAGTAGTTTTATAGTTTCAGGTCTTACATTTAAGTTTTTAATCAATTTGGGGTTTATTTCTGTACACAGTGAGAGATGAGGGTCTAGTTTCTCTTCTGCATATAGTTATTCAGTTTTCTCTGTACCATTTATTGAAAAGACTGTCTTTTCCCCATTGTATGTTTTTGGCACTGTTGTCAAAGTTGAGTTCACTGTCGATGGATGGATTTCTTTTGAGGTTCTCTTCTATTTCATTGGTCTGTGTGTCTGTTTTTATGCCAATACTATGTTTATTTGGTTAATATAGCTTTGTAGCAAATTTTGATGTCAAGTAATATGATGCTTCCAACTTTGTCCTTTTTGCCTAGCCCTTCTTCAGCTATTTGGGGTCTTTTGTAGATCCATATAAATTATAGATTTGTTCTTCTAATTCTGTGAAGAATGTCAGTGGTATTTTGATAGGGATTGCATTAAATTTGTAGATTGTTTTGAAAAGTATTGCCATTTTAATAATATTAATTCTTCCTATTCCTGAGCATGGGATATCTCCCTTTTATGTGTGTGTGTCCTCTTTAATTTTTTTTCTCAGTATTTTACAGTCTTCCTTTTATAAATGTTTCACTTCTTTGGTTAAAATGATTCCTAGGTAGTTTATATTCATCGTAGCTCTTATAAATCAGATTGCCTTCTTGATTTCTTCTTCAGGATGTTCACTGTTGGCATATATAAATGCTATTGACTTTTGTATGTTGGTTTTGTATCCTGAAACCTTACTTAATTTATTCATTCTAACAGTTTTCTGGTAGATTCTTTAGATTTTCCTATGTATAAAATTATGTCAAATTGGAACAAGGCTAATTTGACTTCTTCCTTTCCAATGTGGATAGTATTTATTTCTTTCTCTTGCCTAATTGCTCTAACCAGGACTTCCAGTACTATGTTGACTATGTTGGAATTAGTTCTTCTTTAAATGTTTGGTAGAATTCTTAAGTGAAATCATCAGGTCCTGGGATTTTCTTTGATGGGAGACTTAGTATTACACCTTCAATGTTGTTACTTGTTATTGCTTTGTTGGCGTTTTCTACTTCTTCATGGTTCAATCTTGGAACGTTATGTGTGTGTATTAGGCTGTTCTTGCACTGCTATAAAAATACTGAGACTGGGTAATTTATAAGAAAAGAGGCTTAATTGAGTCATAGTTCTGCAGGCTATACAGAAAGCATGGTGGCATCTTTGGCTTCTAGGAAGGGCTCAAAGAGCTTCCAGTAATGATGGAAGGCAAAGGGGGAGCAGGCATCCGACATGGTGAGAATGGGAACAAAAGAAAGTGGGATGAGACATGCCATACACTTTTAAACAACCAGATCTCATGAGAATTCACTCACTATTGTAAGAACAGCACCAAAGGGATGGTGTTAAACTATAAGAAATCTGCCCCCATGATACAGTCATCTCCTATCTTCAGCACTGGAGATTAGAATTCAACATGAGATTTGGGCAGGGACAAATATCCAAACTAAATCACTGTGTCCATAAATTTATCTGTTTTATCTATGCTTGATTCTTTGTATTTCTGTGCTCTCAGTTGTTATGTCTCTTTTTTCATTTTTGATTTTATTAATTTGGGTCTTCTTTTTTTTCTTAGTCTAGCTAAAGTTTTGTTGATTATCCTTTTAAAAAACTGATTTCTCATTTTGTAGATTTACTGCATTTAGTCTCAAATTTATTTCTGCTAAATTTTTGTTATTTCTTTTCTTCTAATTTTGGCATAGGTTAATTCTTGCTTTTCCAGTACCTTGAGCTTCATTGTTGGGTTGTTTATTGAAAGTAATTCTACTTTTTTGATATAGGCATTTATTGCTATAAACTTCCCTCTTAGTACTGCTTTTGTGTATCCCATAACATTTAGTATATTGTATTTTCATTTGTGATGTTTCCCGTGGGTTCAGACAAGGTTAAGTTTTTGCCAGGGAACCTGAGTTGTTGAGGAAGATGGTTGCCTACCTCAATCTCAATTTTTCTAAAGTAGAAACAATGAGTTAGGGAAAATTTTTTGCAAACTTGGTGCCAAGCAGATCAGGAGACAGATGTCATGAATATGGAGGTCTGATTCTCTTATTGTATACTTGAAGTTTTTTCACTTCTCTGTGATCCTGGGAACAGTTTCTTCCTTATATTTGAATTCCGGGATATTGCTGGTGACAATCTTGGCACTCGATATTAGTTTTTGGTTTTTTAGGGGATGGGAGGAGTGAAGTCAGCTTGTTTCTACAGTGCCAGTTGAAACCAGAAGTCTATTCACTTTTAAAACAATGAACCATAGTGATTATATTGTGACTACATATATATACTTCTACATGTGTATAAACACATTTTATAAGTCAAAGGGCCTCTAGTTACAGAAATTTAACTCTATTTGGTTGGGTTTGTTTTGTTTTTAATGAACCTAGAAAACCTTTACAAAATAAAATTTATTTTATGACATAAAAGAAAAGCCATAGGTAAAAGATAAGTAAAGTAGGCATTAAAAGGCAAGAAACTATAGTGTTTAAATGTCAGCAATTTTTAATAAAGAATCTTATTTATTCTGCAAATATTCAATAACTCTTTATGTAATTAATATTGCAACTTTGTGCAAAATGTTTTATGGCTTACAGCCAGAATGTATGCTTTAAATTTCATATGAAAACTGGCTAGGCCCTGTGACTCATGCCTATAATCCTAGCACTTTGGGAGGTCAAGGTGGGTAGATCACTCGAGGTCAGGAGTTCAAGACCAGCCTGGCCAACATGTTGAAATCCTGTCTCTACTAAAAATATGTAAAAAAAAAAAAAAAAGTTAGCCAAGTGTGGTGGTGAGCACCTGTAATCCTAGCTACTCAGGAGGTGAGGCAGGAGAATCACTTGAAGCTGGAAGGTGGAGGTTGCAGTGAGCTGAGATTGTGCCATTGCGCTCCAGCCTGGTTAACAGAGTGAGACTCCCTCTCAAGCAAACAAACAAACAAACAAAATAAATAAATAAATAGCATATGAAAACATACAGAAGTAAATATGTTTTTTCAAAATATACAAAAGTAACATCAATTATCTATGTACTATGAGATATTCTGAGAGTAGGAAGAGCAAAGAAACACTGCTATAGCAGGTAGTTTGACATTTTATTTTGAAACTGCAGTGTCACAAATAGACTTCTAACATTTTAAAATGCATTGTATCGTGCCTTTCAATATAGCATTTGTAAAGAGCACTCAGTGGCTTACAAATTCTGGTATGTAATGCAATTGTAGTGTTTACTCTATCAGTTGCAGCATCTTTTTATGATCCATAATGTAATAATATGAAAAAACTAGATTACCATCTCCCAAAGTGTGTTCCTGGGAGTACACATCAGAAGTGTTATCAGAAAAGGGGGTTCTAACTAAACAATGCTAATTACTGGAGCATCTAATATATAAAAATTATGCATTGTAAATTTTCTAGCATATGAAGCAGTTTCTAGCATGCTTAAATTATTTTGCAGTGGAATCTCTATTTTTTAGAAAACATATTTAACAATGCATACTCTAAGAAGGCTGACGTAGAGAGCAAGTTAAATCCACTTCTGAAATATTGGCATTTTGTCTTTAACTTTTTCTGGAGTTTTTGCTAGTAGCAATGCTTTTACTAAGCATAGCATAGCTAAAGCCATCCTTTCTGCCTCCTACGGTCACACTGTTACTTCATCTAATACTAATAACACTAGCCAGCACTGAGGCATTGCTGATTCAAAATTGAAGAATTCAACTGATGATTCACCCTTTAGGTAAGCAGAACCTACCTGTACAAATAGCTTTACTGGATGGTGTGAGGGCTTCATGAAATAGTATCCAGCAGGTGAGTGAGAGAGGAAGAGCAAGCATGCCTGTAGCTGTTGGATGACTAAACCAAGAGTCTAATCGAGAGAAAGAAATTAGGTCTGCTTTTGCTCCTGGGGAGAGAGAGAGGACTAAATCTACCACAGTGTTTCAAAAACCATAAGGCAAGCATTATCAAGCAAAAAGCAAAGCAGGTTATGAAATTTCAGCTTTTGATTTTGGATGCTGAATTGCTAATAATATGTAGGACTGAATGTATCTTATACATGTTTTAATTTTTTTAAAAAATCGTGATTATAGATAGCCATTGAGGTTCATAAGAAACATTTATTTCATATTTTTTTTAAAAATTCAGGTACTTCATTAAGCTGATTGATTATCTTCATCTCTTGGAAAAGTTTCTTCAGAGTTACTCCATGTATTGTAAAATATTATAGTGTTATAAGAGACTGAGTTAAAGAGAGTTTTTTGGTACAGAATGATTAGGCAAGTCAGACTTCATAGTGATGATTTCCCGGAACAAATCATTTATCGTCCACTGACCTAATTTTTTTCATTTGTGAGTGGGGATGCTGGGCAGAAAAAAGGAGAGGAATAAAACACAAGCAAGGAGAGATTCTTAGGTAATTATTATCGAGACTCTGCTGTGGCAGAGTCAAAGATAAAAATCATGTGGTTCCTGCCCTCAAGGGGCTTTCAATAAAATAGGTGGAATCAAATGTGACACAAAACTAACAAAAGCATGCTATGAAAATCCAGAGAGAGAGAGAGGAATGGTTGTATACATGGAAGCTACTTGGGAGGGCTTTCTATAAATATGATATAAATGGAAAGAAATTTGAATGATTAAAAGAAAAAGTTTATACTAAACAAGATGTCCTAATCAGTTTGGGTTGCTATAACAAACGCCATAGACTGGATGGCTCATAAACAACAGAAATTTATTTCTTACAGTTATGGTGACTGAGAAGTCTAAGACCAAGGTGTCTGGTCAGGGCTGCTTCCTGGTTCCTAGGCAGCTGTCTTCTTGCTGTGTCCTCTGCAACACAGAGGGCAAAGGACGTCTGCTGAGCCTGTTTTATAAGGGCGCTAATACCATTCATGAGGGCTGTCCTCATGATCACATCACCTCCCAATGGCCCCATCTCCTGATTCCATCACCCTGGGGTTTAGGATTTCAACATAAGAGTTTTGCAGGACACAAATCATACCACAAGCCCATAGCACAAGACACTAGCAATGTTGTCTTTCTCCTCATCTAGCTTGAGACCAAAGTAGCCTATGATTTGACAGCAAATTTCTCTAATGTTTGCCTTCTACCCTGCACTGAAGACATTTATTATTTTCTATCCTAGCTGGCTATCCCATTTGTCTCTACAAGGATTTTCTATTTCTGCTTAACCTATTCAGGCTGACAATATTCCCACTAAACTTTTGGTTGACCTTTCGTCTCATAATGTTGCTTCTAGTATGATATTGCCCGTCCTTCCACTCTGCCTTCCTCTGCTTCTAAACATCTGGGACACTACTGCTTGCCTGGGATGCGTAATTAGACAAGTGGACATGGACTTGAGCAACAAAAAAGATACCCAAAAACAGAGCTGTCTTCAAGGGAGAACTACTGTTGCATTTGGCCAAAAATCATGGTAGGAAAAAGGTTCTAGTCATGTGAAATATAAGGCCTGGAAGACAGAAGGGAGCCCTCACATGAAATTCTTGAATGTTCATTTAGCTAAAAAGTCACACTATATTTTTTTGTAAGAAATGGAGGCATTTTTAATTTATTTTATCAAGGAAGCAATATGCTCTGTATTTTTTTATTATGAAGGTTAATTTGGTGGCCTTGAGTAAAGTGGGTTGGCAACAGAACAGGCTCATACAATAGTTAATAGAAGTTGATCTAGAGTCATAAAATTAGAAATAAGATAATTTTGGAAATAAATCAGTAAGATATTATGGGAAATTAAAAATGAGTCTGAGGAAGAGGCAGCACTGATGTAATTCCCAACAGCTGCTGGATAACAACGGTAGTATTTGAGACCCAGCAGATAAAACTATTAAAGAGATACAGGGAAATTCACACGAAGGGCATGGTTTAATGCCCATAAGAGGGGGAATGAAGTGGTAGGAAGCAGACTAAATTTGGAAAGAGAAGCTAAAGTTTGTGTCTCATTTTGGACAAAATGTAACTTTTGTGAATCTAATTTGTCTCAGATTAATACCTCTCTTGCAGTGCAGACTGGTTACATCAATAACATAAAATAGTTATGGAAGTTCCTGCACACAACTGTTTTATATTATGTGCTTTACAAAATTTTGCCTGAAGTTCAATCTCTGGGTGGAAAGGGGCCTTTTAACTCTGGTTCAGCTAGATCGGCCACCCTGTTTATGCTTAAAAATGTTCCCCAGCTTCTGTACCATGTCCATTCTGCTCAAACATGGACCTCTCCAGAGACAGAAACCTTCACACCTTGCCGTATAACGCATTTTGCCTACAGTCTTGTATGCAAACAATTTTGTACATGACATGAAGTGCCTTCATAAAGACAGTTTATGAAGTGTCAATTCTCAGACCTTACTGTGCATGAGCACTGCTCCAGTAGCTGAAGGTCCCAGTGAGATTTGTGTTGCCTTGGTCTGTGGAACTGCACAGGAATTTGTATTTTAAAGAGTTTTCTGAGTGATTCTGGTGATGAAGTTCTTTGATAAACACGGTCCCAAAGCTTCCCCCACATGTCCTATCTGGCCTCTAAATGTTACATAGAATAAACTTATAATGATTCAAGAAAATTGCTAGTCAGTCTCCAGTGACTTTTTCTTCCAAGTATAATGTGAAATTATGTATAAAAGTACTTTGGAAAAACAAAAGAAGCATAAAAAATTACTTTAAACATTATGAGGTGGAAGAATATTTTGGTGAATCTAGCAATTTTTATCATCACAGTTAATATTTATTAATGGTTTTTATATGCCACCTATATTGTATACCTTATTCTAACATTCATATTTCATTATTTTACCATTATACAGTTGAGACTTAGAAAAGTTTTCTTTCCCAGGGTCACAAAATGACATGGACAAATTTTAAAAGCTACATTTCATCGCTTTCTTTAAAAACTAATGAGTTTTTTTTATTTTATAGCCAAGACCATCCTCAAAGAGTTTAATGAGTGTGGTACCACAAGAGAAATGTACATCCACATTGAAAGGTAAGATGAATTATTTCATCTAGTAGTATTTTTCTGTTGATTAAACTTTTGTTTACATTACTATTATCCTCATGTCATCAGGGGTGCATTAAAACAATAATAGTTTTGCTCCAAAAAAAAAAAAAGTCATTTGTGCTTTCTCCTGGAATATTTTCCTGTGACCTTAGTTCTTTGGAGAATGCTTGCGTGGTGAGCCTGTAGTAATGACATCTGAGAGGTGATAGGAATGGAATGTGAAGAAAGGGATGAGTAGGGCACTGAAGATTCACACTTCGTTTGAAAATTCTGCTTTGATCTAGCTGGGACCAGAGTATCTACACATAAGTTCACACCAATTGACTCTGAATTTACCAAGCCAAGAGTTGTTTTACGTATTGCAAGGTTTAGAATAGTATATATAAGTAATTCTTTTTTTTTTTTTTACAATGTAAAAAAAAGGTGTCTGCTTTTTAGTGACTTGAATCAATAACAAATTAGAAAAAGTGACCTGATTTATAATTTTTCAATTCTGAAATATTCCTATTGTGGTGATTATTTTTGTGGGGTAAGAGGGTGATTATTTTTGTGGAGTAAGCCCTTCTCAATCCTAGATGCAATTTAAAATCATTTGAAGAAATTCAGTAATTATTCATGCTCAGATTTTACTGAAAACCAGTTATAATCAGAGTTCTCAGGTGGTTCTAGTGTGTAGCAGGGTTGAAAATTACAACATGACTCCAGGTTTGGAGTCAAGCACAAAATTGTATCCAAAATTGGATCCTCCACACTTATTTATGAAAAACAAGAACAACAACAAAATGAAACTAAGCTATCAATATGTGTGATCATTAATAGAAGTACTGGCTATTGAGAGTAAACTGCTTTATTTGGATTCACATAAAAAAATTCATAAAATTTATGAAATGAGGAAGCTATTTTTAGGTAGAAATGTGAATGTTTCTCAGGAAAGAAATGGTGCTCAGATAACTCTTGAGAATCTGAGGATAAAACTGTCATTGACACTTTACCTGGTACAATTTAACTTTTTAATATCTTAATAATAATGAATTTGAGTTTATTTTAATCCTTACTCTTAAAAAGTTACAATTTTGTTTATTGCTATAATTTTATTGAAGCTCTGTTTCTAAACAGAACAATTTCTCATTATAAAGTTTGTAAATTTTCTTGAAGAACTAGATTGTGGATATTTTAATCAAGATAAATTAGCATGGTTATTACCCTGAGTCACATTCATGACCAAAATAAGCTGGAAAACTGAAGGAAAAATAGAAAAGTTACATTATGCATTTGATTGTTTCTTTCAGTTCACATTTGTGGAGGTTGTTTTTGTTTGTTTTGGTTGTTTTGGATTGTGAAGTTCTGGTCACAACATATTGCTTATTTAGCTTTGCTTAAAATGAGAGCATTTTTGATATGTCAAAATCAGAATTGATTCTTTTACAAACGGTAGACTGCTTGTAGAAGTTTTTTTAGAGTCTTAGTTGAATGTTGAAACTTTAAAAAATATCTCACCAAGGTTTGCTTGAATTGAACTTAAGTGTACAAGCTCTTGGGCAACTGTTCATGTTGTGAACACATCCTAGCTATCTCAACATGCCAGTGGTATATCATAATGGCCACTGTAAAGACACACAGCCTGGAATTATTTTGATAATGGGGGGGTCCCAAGGAGTACCTGTGATTGACTCCCACAAAGCTAAGAACCATCTCCACTGCTGAGAGCATTTATTATGATGCACTCTTTAAGTGGTCACAACAGGATGCCATGAGACTGAAATGGTGTTTAGCTATCCTCTTGCCAAGAGGGATTTCTAGTTTCAGTGTCATTAAGAAGACCCTTGATGTTCCCAGTCTTTTCCTCACTTACATCCTTACTTTTGTGATCTACTTTTACCTCATTCATTTTCAAGAAAAATTGATTTGGTACCATTTGATTTCCTAATTGTTAAACTTTGTTCTCATTTTTGTCATATATTACCTCCTCCTCTTCCTCCTTTTCTCCTTCACTTTTCCTTTTTTTCCCTTTATTTCCTTTCTTTCTTTTTTCTTTTTTTCTCTTCCTCCCTCCAATTGCTGGCCGTAATTAGAATATGACTCAGTCTAGGAGTATCTATCGAATGACTTAAGTCTGCAGTACTGACACTTCCCAGTTGTTAGGGGTTGTTTTGAAGGGCATAAATTGAGCTATTAGTTCAGAATGTTTGAGATTCTTTTCTTTTTTTCTAGTGCTTTTATCTAGCTTCTGACTTTCAGATCCTTTTGCATCATTTTGCAAGATTTTTATAAAGTCATCTCTTTGTGAAAATGTACTGCTTTGTTGAGTATCGTGGAATTTTTACTGATTTGTGGTTCCTTCATCTCGGGACAAACCCTCAGTTACCTCAGATGATATATGTTTTGTGTTAGCATTCCTTTTATTGTTTGCTATGTATGTTCTCTTTGACATTTTGAGTTTTCATTTTTCAAGCAAAGGTTTTATTTGAGTTTTCTGTGTAGTTTCCAACACTTTATGTTTGAATATTTTTCACTGAGGTTAAATTTTTAAAAAAATAAAATTATTAATAGCTCTATCGCTTTTTCCTTAATTGGTACTATGGGGTAGAATTTACAAAGCTTGTGACAGGCAGCTGTGTTTTTCTTTATATGGCTAATGATGTGGATTTGTCTCTTTCTTTTTCTTTCTTTTTTTTTTTTTTTTTTGAGATAGAGTCTTGCTCGGACACCCAGGCTGGAATGCGGTGGCGTGTTCTCAGCTCACTGCAACCTCCGCTTTTTGGGTTCAACCCATTCTTGTGCCTCAGCCTCCCAAGTAGCTGGGATTACAGGTGCCTGTCACCATGCCTGGCTAATTTTTGGATTTTCAGTAGCGACGGGGTTTCACCATGTTGGCCAGGCTGGCCTCGAACTCCTGACCTCGAGTGATCCACTTGACTTGGCCTGTCAAAGTGCTGGGATTATAGGCATGAGCCACCATGCCTGGCCTGAGTTTGTTCCTTTCTCTGATACTGCATCTTAGCTCCTGAGTTGTTATTAAAGTCAAATGCCTTTTCTGCCTATTTCACAAGTTTGTTTTGAATATTAAATGGTACAATGTGTAATAACTCTTGGTTAACTCTAAAGCACTGTGCAAAAGTAAAAGACTGCTATTAACTGAAGCAAATACACAAAGATTATTTTATAAATCTGAAGTTTAAGCTTTTAAATATATCAAAAAGCATAGTGAAACTACAGCATTTGGTACTTCAAAAAAGAGAGAGAGAAAAGGAGGAAAAATATATATAAAAACTCAGAAAAATGAAAAAAAGATAAATAGTACATTCTGAGATGTCTAGGACAGAAACGAGTTTGGATGTGATTCAGGTGTAGTCTGTGATGACAAAATTATGATAAAAACAGATAAGAACTGTTATGTGTTGTTTTAATGAATATTTCTTAACTAAAAAGAGGTTATAGAAGAGATGAAGATAGCTGGAACAGATATAAATAGAGGAATTAGTAACAAATTGATGACACATCTATATACATACATCCAGGAAAGTAAACAAGCTTTTTAGTCTAGGATGAAAGCTTTCTTTGGAATTCTAATTTCATCTGATTAAAGATGTATATCTAGCACACGTGTAGACACTATTTAGAACTAAATGGTAATTTATTATGACTAGTAATGTCCTATTACATAGGCATTACCTTCTTCTACTAAACTGAGTTTGAGCAAGCTGGTGAATGAGGAGAAGGCATCAGGGTAGGCTATCTCATGTTAGCCTGTAAAGAGAGCATATTAGATGTAGTAGAAAAATACTAACATTAAAATTAAACAGTTGAGTTTAAAGCCTAGATTTTTCACTTTAACAGTGAGGAACGTTGACACAGAGCAGTGTTTTTCAAAGTTTAACGTGCAGGCGAATTGCCTAGAGATCTTGTTAACATGCGGATTTAGATTCAGTAGGTCCAAGGGTCTCCCAGGAGGTGCTTGATGCTGCTGCTTTCCCATGGACCACACTCAGACTAGCAAGAGGCCAGAGCCTTTCATTTATTTGCGTTCTGTCACACAGTTGACAAGAACTAGCATTCAAATTCAGTATTCTTCATATTATAGTCCATGAAATAGGCATTGACCAACCATCAATTTCTTTCTTGTCTCTTGAAGTATGGATTCTCATCAATAGGCAAAAACAAATTCATAAAGCATTGTCCTTTATCATTTGTATTCCATATGTATGTTGAAATTTGATTCATATAGGGTCCATTTAAAATATAATCTAACCATAACATAAAATATATTTCAGACACAAAAAAATTATTCTTTCACCTTTTGTATACCTGCAGTTCATTTATAAAACAGCTAATTTTGTAGTAGTTTCTCTCTTTTTAAACTTTTTTATTGGGATAAAATTCATATAACATAAAATATACAATTTTATCCATTTTAAAGTATATAATTCACAAATGGGTCTTCACGATATGTAGGCACCACTTGTAAGTGAGCAGCTAAAGTGCTACAACCCCTTTCTTGAACATCCCTGAAGGACAATGGTGAAATAAAATCTTCCCAGTGGCCAGAAATTCAAGCAGTGCACCTGGTTGTGCACTTTACATGGAAGGAGAAATGGCTAGATGTGCAATTATACACTGATTCATGGGCTGTAGCCAATGGCTTAGCTGGATGGTCAGGGACTTGGAAGAAACATAATTGGAAAATTGGTGACAAAGATTTGGAGAAGAGGTATGTGAATGGACCTCTCTGAGTGATCAGAAACTGAAGCTATTTGTATTCTATGTGAGTGCTCACCAACGGGTGACCTCAGCAGAGGAGGATTAATAATCAAGAGGAAGGATGACCCCTTCTGTGGACACCACTTAGCCTCTTTTCTCAGCCTCCCAATGGGCCCATGAACAAAGTGGCCCTGGTGGCAGGAATGGAGGTTATGCATGGGCTCAGTAACATGGACTTTCACTCACCAAAGCTGACATGGCTACAGCCAGTGCTGAGTGCCCAATTTGCCAGTAGCAGAGGGAAACACTGAGCCCTTGATATGGCACCATTCCTTGGGGTGATCAGCCAGCTTTGTGGTGGCAGGTTGATCATGTTGGACCTTTTTCATCATGGAAAGAGCAGAGGTTTGTCCTCACTGGAATAAACACTTACTCCAGATTTGGGTTTTTCTGTCCTGCAAGCAATGCTTCTGTCAAGACTACCATCGGTGGACTCATGGACTTAATTATAGTTGGTCATATGTGTCCAGAAATTTATCCATTTCCTCTAGGTTTTTTACTTTGTTCTATGTAATTGTTGATTATAGTGCCTAACGATCTTTTGTATTTCTGAGGTATCAATTGCATTGTGTCCATTTATATTTTGTTTATTTGGGTCTTCTCTCTTTTTTTCCTGGTCTAGAAAATGTTTTATCAACTTTGTTTATCTCTACCAAAAGCCAACTTTTCATTTTGTAGATCCTTTGTATTTTTTAGTCTCTATTTCATTTAGTTCTGCTTTAATCTTTATTATTTATTTCCTTCTACTAATTTGGGGTTGGTTTGTTCTTGCTTTTCTAGTTCCTTGGGATACATTATTAGATTGTTTATTTAAAATCTTTCTTTTTTTTGATGTAGGGATTTATTGCTATAGACTTTGCTGTTAGCATCGCTTTTCTTGTATTACATAGGTTTTACATTGTTTTTTGCCTTTTTAAAATTTTTTTAAAGATTTTTTAAAAAAATTGTCTTTTTAATTGCCACCTTGACCTGAAGCTCATTCTGAAGCATGTTGTTTAATTTTCATGTACTTGTATAGTTTCCAAAATTCTTCTTGGTATTGATTTCTGCTTTTATTTCATTGTGATCTGAGAAGATACTTGATATAATTTTCATAGTCTTTAATTTGTCAGGATATAGTTTGTGTCCTAACATATGATATATCTTGAAGAATGTTCTGTGGGCTGATGGAAAGAATGTGTATTCTGTGACTGTTAAATGAAATGTTCTGTAAATATGTTAGATCTATTATAATATACAGTATAAATCCAAAGTTTCTTTGTTAATTTTCTTTTTTAGATGATCTGTCTAATGCTGAGAGTAGGGTGTTGCAGTCCTTAACTATTATTGTATTAGGGTCTATCACTCTCTTTAGATCTACCAATATTTGCTTTATAAATTTGGTTTTCCACTATTATACATGTCTAGAATTATTATATCCTCTTGCTGAATTAATTCCTTTATCATTAGGAAACAACTCTTATTGTCTTTTTTTTCTACTGTATTTGACCAAAATCTATTTTATCTGATATAAATATAGCTATTCCTGCTTTAACATTTCAACTTATTTAAAATACAATTAATTACTTTCATTCTCATCTCTACCTCCAGCATGTTCATTTGTTCGCTTTCTTTCTTTCTTTCTTTCTTTCTTTCTTTCTTTCTTTCTTTCTTTCTTTCTTTCTTTCTTTCTTTCGTCTGTCTGTCTTTTTCTATTTCAGTTAGTGGCACTATCTAGCATCCCATCTCTCAAAGTAAAAACCTAGCAATTAGTCACTTAGTGCATCTAATTTTATGTTTTATGAGAAATATTTTTTCAATGTTTTCATGCTGTCTCTACCACCTATATCTCTTTCTCTTATTTAGTCCCTTCTTGTTTACATCTCCTGCACAGCACTGCTGGGACAGCTCTTTCACTGGTTTCCATGCTGCCAGTATTTTCAGTTTCCATACATTCCTCTGCAGCTCTCAGAAAAGCTCATCTGAAATATGAATCTGACCCTGTCACAAACCTGTTAGGATCCTCAGTGATTCCCTGTGCTATATGTAATTTAAAGAATTGCTAATCTTTCAGTGTGCTTATAACCACTTTTCTTCAAATTAAAACTTATTCAAAAATTCAGAAGAAAATTGAAGCGAGATGCTACTAGTAAGTGTATATGAACACCATCATCTAGTCTTTAAAAATGGAACAACTTTACATTATGCTTTAACAGAATTAATTTTAAAAGCTTGATGGTTCGTCAAATGGTGAATTTGCATCAAATATTATTAAGCTTACTGCATGCTATAGAAAGGGACCACTGTATATTTAATTTTTCCTTATACAATTATAACCCATGTATGCAGTACATTTATCTAAACAAACCTAGTTTCCATTTCTGGAAGTTTATTTTGAACAGTGCAATCCAAAACTGACTTTCCGCAAGAACAAAGTTACATATGGGAATTATGCTTCTGGAGAACAACCAGAAACTGTGCATATCATGAAATAAGGAAAACAGGAGAAGAAACGTTAAAAGGAATTTGGACCTGAGTAATATTTATCAAAGATAGTCATTAGTAATAAGTCTCATAGAAGAACTAGATGTTTACTGAAGACAAAACAACAACAACAAGAAAACATGTGATTTGGTCAGTTGAGTCACTAAGGAAGATTTATACTATTATTTTTAACAAGTTGACCACTGGTGTTCATCTTCCACCCTTTCCATCAAGTCTGTTCTTCCTCAGTCTCCTTTATCATAATAAAATACCCCTACTCTCTACTCCATTGCTCAAGCCAAAAACCTATGAATCATCTGTTAATACCCTTTCTTTTATCCCCAATATCTATTCCATCAGCAACTGCTCAGGGCTCTTCTATAAAAAATCTTAAATCTATCTACTTACTTTTGTCTCTATCATCTCCTTCTAGTCCTTTCTAGATCTACTTCTTTCTAGATCTCCTTCTAGATTCTTTAAATCCCTTCCTAACTGTGCTTGTCTCCTTTATTTCAGTCCATTTGCCATCTACTCTATATATAAAGAAAAATATGATATTTTAAAATGAGTGAAATCATATTTAACTCATATCAAGAAAAAGATAATATTTTAAAATGAGTTAAACCATATGATTTAACTCATCTGTTGAAAATTATCCAAGGTAGCCACCACTTCAATGAGATTCAAACTCCTTGCCATGTCCTACACAGTCCTACATGACCTGACCTTGCCTCCCATTTTTGACATTGTCACCTACCACTCTTCCCTTCACTTATTTTGCTCTAGGCACACTGTACTTCTGAATGAACCACCTTGCCTTTGAGGGAGCAATTTCCTGCCTTGAGAGTATTTGAATACTGCTTGGTACACTTTCCTTGTAATTATTTACAGTACTGGCTTTGCCTCTTTAGTCTTGTAACCACTTTTTACGGACTGAACTGTGTTCCCCACAATTTCATATGTTGAAGTCCTAACCTCTAGTAATCAGAATGTGACTGTGTTAGTCTGCTAGAGCTACTATAACAAAATATTACAGACTGGGTGGCTTGAACAACAGAAATTTATTTTCTCATGATTCTGGAGGATTGAAGTCCAAGGTCAAGGATTAGGGCTTCAACATATGACTTTTTTTTTTGTGGGGGGAGGATGCACAATTCAGTTTATAATAGTGACTATATTTGGAAATAAGGTGCTTACAGAGGTAATTAAGCCAAAATGAATTCATTAGGGTAGATTTTAACTGAGTATAACTGGTATCCTTATAAGAAGAGGGGATTAGGACATAGATACTCATAAAAAGATGAAGATGTAAAGTCCTAGGGAGAAGATGGCCATCTGCAGGTCAAAAAGAGAAACCTAAGAAGAAACCAACCCTGTCGACACCTGGATCTTGGACTTCTAGCCTCCAGGATTGTGAGAAAATATATTTCTGTGTTTAAGCCACTCTGGCTGTGGTGCTTTAGTATGGCAGCCCTAACAAATTAATGTTGCATCACAGCAAGGCCTTCTCTGAACACTCAAACTAAGCAGAGACCCTTTGCTCTCTCTATTGTCCCAACATTGGAATGTGGTTCCATGACAGCAGGGATCTTGTTATACTGTTCTCTGCCTCCGGTGCTCATTGTATTATGCTCTGTTGAATAATCAGGTGAGGGATGGGCTCATTGACTGAATACCTGGGTGGAAGAATCATCTTATAGACTGCAAACCCAGAAGAAATAGCACATGGGCTAGGTAAATTTTTAAGAAGGAAACCTTATAAAGCTTGGTATAAGGAAGAATAATGAGATCATGGAGATGTTAGGTTTTATTTCAAAGAGTTAGTAGGGCTTGAAGATCGCAGTAGAATGTGTATGACAGGAAAAGTGGTAACAGGACAACTGCAATGACTGTGACTACATAGTTGAACAACCACAATTGTAGAGTTGGAAATACAGTGTAGTCATCGTCTCATGAGATTGCAGCAAATAAGAGGTTATTAGCTCAGGAACTTGATAGGAAAGGAAGCAAGACTCTCAAAAAACTTTCCAAAAATTTTATTCATTCTGGCCATAAGGAGGCCACATCTCCCTTTTGAATGCAGCCCATCTATCTGTCACATTCCAGATGCTCAAGGCCTTTTGTTTTGTGCATGAAGCAAGATGGCCCAAAACCTTGTTTAAATCTGACAGCTCTCAGCTCCACTTGCCACACAGTCTTTCTCCATGTAGCCCACATACGTGGCAGTGTTTGCTATAACTGTTTACATTTCCCCACTTGACTGCTTGGTGTCTAATTCTTGCCCAGGTTGACCCACACAATCTGCTTTTCACAGATTTAGTAGCAAGGACTAACATTCCATTAAATTTATAGAGAGCTTGATCTTTTCCCAAGTCCTATGGATAGGCTAGAAGATTGGAAAACCATGAAGCTACCAACTAGCACAATATCTAAATAAGAACTGCACCAGAAACTGAATTTTTTTTAAATCAAAGCAGTAAAAGCAGTTTGAAAAGCACATATTTGATATCACACAACTATTACACACATAAACTCTATTTGATCCTATGAGTTTATGTTAGGTAAAATTTCTAATCTAGTGTAATTCATTGTCCATGTGTGCAAAATGAGCAAAAGAGTGTTAATATGAGCCAAAGATGGAAACAGATGTTATAATAGCATTATTAAAACCTGATTGAACCTGTGTAAATATACTATAGCTTTGAAGATCAAGGTTGTACATTTTAAATATATTTATATATTATTTAGAGATTAAAATAAATCAGAAGCACCAAGTTCAGTCTCAGTGACTATAATGATATATTCATTAATGGAATTAAAGCTTTCTTAGCCAACTTTTATTTCTAAAAACCTTCAATAAATCCTATTTTCTGAATAGTGATAGTGAATTTATCAGTTTTAAGCATTGCTTTATTAAATTTTTATAACTCTGTGAGGTGGGCACTATTATTATTATTATTATTCTTGAGACAAAATCTTTCTCTGTGGCCCAGGCGGAGGGTAATGATGCAATCTCTACTCACCACAACGGTGGCATCCCTGCTCACTGCAACTCTACCTCCTGGGTTCAAGCGATTCTTTTGCCTCAGCCTCTGAAGTAGTTGGGATTACAGGTGCACACCACCACCCCTGGTCGTAGGCACTGTTACTATCTTAATTTTTCCCATGAGAAAAATGTTTAAATTTTGACCTAAATTCAATCCATAAGTAGTGGAGTTAAGAATTAGATACTAGAAGTTTGATTTCAGAGATTTCTTTTCTTTTTTTTTTTTTTGAGACAAAGTTTTACTCTTGTTGCCCAGGCTGGAATGCAATAGCATGGTTTCGGCTCACCACAAACTCTGCCTCTCAGGTTCAAGAGATTCTCCTGCCTCAACCTCCTGAGTAGCTGGGATTACAGGAATGCGGCACCATGTCTGGCTAATTTTGCAGTTTTAGTAGAGAAGGGTTTCTCCATGTTGGGCAGACTGTTCTTGATCTCCTAACCTCAGGTGATTGCCCACTTCGGCCTCCCAAAGTGCTGGGATTACACGCGTAAGCCACTGTGCCAGGCCAAGTTTCTTTACTCAGTACATTTATTGAATTAGAAGGAAAACTTCTGGTGTCCACAAATTACTTATACAATTATAAATCAAAGTTTATTTTCTTTACATGTGTAATTATAAATTTTGAATGCTATCTTACACAAATGCATGTATAATCTATATGCTTTGGACAAAATGTTATGTAGATAACTGCAGCATAGTCAAAGAAATGCATATTATAGTATCATATGTATATAAAACTTTATCAGCTGATTAATTTTTGCCCTGTACCTACTTTGGTTTTATAATTCAAACTTTTCCCTGGTCAGGAGCTTGGCAAAGGTAAATTGAGAATTGGTTTAAGTTCCTGCCTTTAATTGTTGCATGTGTAACGAGATGTTATTTGTTTTGTAGAGTTGATATTCAGACACAGTTCCATTTCTCTTTTGTTCACATTATTCTGCTTTTCAGAGACAGTCCAAGCTTCACAGTCATGTTTTGATTAAGAGAGTAATGCTTTATTAAATTTTGAATAGAGTCTGTTATCAGTGTGCTGTTATTCTTATTGAAATAGCACCATAATATTCTTCAGCTTCTTTGTGAAAGGACAGCAAAATGTGATTTCTATCCTTACTTTGATTCCTGGTTGTTTACAGTGGTTTAAATAATTCTTATTGTGAAAGGCTCCCATTTTAGTTGGAGATGATACTGGGCTGTCTCACTGATACTATTATCAATACACTGGAGGTGTGGTCCACCTATTCCAACTTTATTACTTCTTGAGAGATGGAGATATATTTACATGCAGTACTGATTTCTACTCTGAATTCTGCTTTGTGGGTCCAAGATATGCAGTGATATTTCTGAGAGTCAAATGATTATTTCAAAATGTTCCTTTTATCTTCTGATTCATGCAGTGTTGCTTGGTCAGTAAGACACAAGATCTGTGAGGACCGTTTACAAAAGATGTGTGGAAAAGCTAGAGTTTGAAATTTATGGCACCCTCAGATATGCAAACCACTCTGAAATGATTCACGTTCACGTGTATAGTCCTCAGTTGCAGAGTCTGTGACAGGAAGGGGTGGGACTAGATAATTTACAATCTTTCTAACATATGATTTTATGCTGAATAATTTTATAAATTTAGTCTGCTATGTTGTAGTGGCCTCTCTATATACATTGACGACATGTTCATGTATTACTTTTACATCTAATATGCTAGAAATTGCTGATTTGAGCCTTTTAACCGCTTTCTGATGGCAAATGCTTTACATGCATGAAATATGTTGATTCATTCAACTAATATACATTTATTGGCTATTATGTCCAAAAGACTGTGTTAGATGTATACATCTAAGAAGACTAATAGACAGTAAATATTCAAGTTGTTTCATGATTGATGAGAATTTGAGAGCAGCTTATGTCCATAGAACCTAGCAACAACAAAAGAGCAAAAATAATATTTAAACTTATGGTCTTAACTTCATTATCAGTGGGCTATACTTAGCTGAGACGAACATTTGACATCTTGGTTTTATTGATAATTAACATTGTAGAAGGGATTTTCTTGACATTGTAGAAGGGATTTTTCTAAAAACTTCCTTGCAAATATACATTAAATAAATGTTGACATAAAATTTTGTGGGACATTATACTTTCCTATTGCTGGTTGCAATAAAATATCTCAAATTTAGTGGCTTAATACAATAAATTATTTTCCAGATCTGAAGGTCGTAAGTCCATATTATTATTTTTAAACAAATCATACTGATTCATGTAACAGTTATGATAATGTGGCCATCAGGGCTAAAACTATTCCTAAGATGCCTACTTGGCAACTGTTGGTCAAATGTAGAATATATTTTTAACAGGTCTTCATCTTCCAAATGTCAAATGTATTTATGTATAATACTTATGATATTTGGAGTTCAAAACCGATGAACAAAAGGTTGCTTCTAGGAGAACTTTGAATTTTAACAAAGGAAAACTACTACTAAAGGAATTAGGCTGATTTTATTGCATAATAATCATAAGTATTATTGAGTACTTACTGTCAGGACATATTATAAGTGCTTTTACATATATTAATTCATGTAGTCCTCAAAACAACACAGTGAGTTAGATCCTTTTATAATTTCCACTTTAAGATGAGAGCACTGAGGCTCAGAGGTTAAATGCTTGTCCCAAATTACACAGCTAGAAAAAGGCAGAGGTGGGATTTGAGCCCAGGCTCACTGCCTCCAGAGTCTACGCACTCTCTAGGAAGTTCCAAAAAACATTTTTAGAGCCCAGTGCTCTTTGGGGGGATTCAGTGGATTTATTTTCAGTTTATAGCTGGGGAGCTAAAGTGACAGAGAACTTGAAACAACTCCCCCTACTTGTATTCTTAGATGCTCATTTTAAAATTTAAATGATTTCTCTCTGTTATTAAGCTTTTTTGTAGGATCATTCCTGACTTTAGGCTTTTGATATATGTTGACTTCTAATATTCTAAAAGACCATTAAGTAAATGAAAACAAGTACTGTGATTTTAATAATTTTGAACTTTCTAGGTCACACTTCTGGTAATCAGACATGGCGCAAAGTGTTTCTACAAGGTCATATGACTGACTTTTAGCAAACACTATGGAACCAATCTATTAAAATGAGTTCTCTTCCCATTATGGCCTCACTGTTTATTTATTAGGATTGGTTCAGAATGCCAGTTATCTATTCAAATTCAATTTACTATCAAAACAAAATACCATCTACTTACAAAGCTGAAAAACATACACCAGAGGCTCTGAACATAATTCCAGAAGTTATTTTATTTTATTTTTTGCAATGGTTTGGGCAAAGCCATACTTCCCCAAAACTGTATCTCCTCTCAAGGTGACTATTCTGAAGTCATTTCACAGAATAGCTGGTATAATGGATAGCATGCTGTCCCAGTTGGTTTCTCTGTCAGGAATGCTCTTACTTGATCTACTTATGATGGGTATAAAAATTTTGACTGTAGTAGTTTATTTATAATCTCACCTAGAGGATTTTTTGTCTCTGGATATTACAGAATAATTAGGTTTGAGTAAAATGAAGTTTGAAATGACTAGATATAGTTGATTTACATATAGTATGGAATAAGCCATAAATCATATAGGAGGGTTATGATGTCATTTTCAATTTTCCCTCATTAGAAATTGGTGAATTTCTAGCTCCTTAGGCAAGCCAAGCTAAGACACAGATTCCTGTTCTGGTTCAGACTTCTCTTCTCCAATTGTTCACATCCTCTTAAACGCATTCTGGGTGACGGTTTCTAACCATTCTGTTTTGGTCTGGTTCCTTCCTTTCATCATCGTTGAGCTTGTCCTTGTTTTCTAATTATGTATTTCTTCAAAACTCAAGTGCAGAATATTATCATATACTGTCCCTCTACTGTACTCTTCAAATTACTTGATCCTGTGCCCTTTTTATTGGGAAATGGCTTCTGTTTGTATTTTTTGGTCCTGCAGTTTTAATCTCTCCATCTGTGTTCATTCCTATGTGCTGTGGTCAGCTTCTGAGATGATTATAAAGGAAGTGTTCTTAATCCATTTACTTCGCTAGGAAGAGTAAGTTACTGACATGCAAGCTGACATCTAAGCACACACTTCTAGATACATGCATGCATACACACATGCATGAGAGCTTTAATGCCACCAGATTTCTTGTATAATACAATTAAGCATCCCTCCTGATTTCCAGTGCTCAGAAATGTTATTCTTTATCCATTTGAGGTCCAGTGTCATCCAGAGAGTGCCTTTTAGAGGGTGTCTTCCCTCTAATTCATTGCTGGTCGACATTGCCTCAGTTCCCTACCACTTTTAAATCCATCTTAAATGGCTTGGCTTAGCTTTTTTGTAAGCCAGTGACTTAGGCAGCAACATTTCTTTAGGTATTACAATCTGGCAGCCCCTTAACTAAAAGTGTAGTACAGAAACCCTTGTAAATCCAGCATTAACTAGGAAAATTTGTCAGGAGGCTGAGATCTGGTTATGCCACTAGCTAGAAGATTCTGCTCTCTTACAGAGTGTCATGGAGATACTTTCCTCAGGAAAAATGGCTCATCAGCTTTTAAGAGCAAAAATAAACTTTTATAATATTGTACCTTTAAAGGATATTAAGGAACTTCTTCCTGTTTCCTTTTTTACATGCAGATAATAGCAAATGTGATCATAAATACTAAGAAATTTGGATTAAAAAACAATAAATTACAAAAGCATAAATATAAAAAATTTGTAAGCATGCATATATGGAAAATGTATATCTATGATCTAAATATGAATAATTCATTAAACTAGGAAGTATTTAAGCTTCTAAAATGCTAAACTCTATTAAAACATAAAAACAAAATTTTAAAAAATCTTGATTTTCCAAATATGAACACAAATTTTTAAATTATTTAATATAATTTGTCTTATGAACACACAGCTTATTTTGTGTTATACTCAGCCTTTGAGTCATTAAATGAGATATCTTAAATAAAGTTGCCTGGACAATGTTCATTAGAATGGACAGAAAATTTTCATCTGCTAACATTTTAAAATACGGCAGCTCATTTATCTTAAATTTTTGCCGTTCTAAAAATACTAGACATTTTATACATGTCTAAAATATTTTTAAATTTTAGTTTCAAGGGATTTAAGCATCCACTCTATACCATCGTATTAATTATTTTAATCATATAAAGTAATTACTAATGTTAGAAATATGCTCATATAAAGCAAGAATAAAAATGGAAAGGCATGAGGAGTATTATTCTTAGACTTATTTAATGAACCTGTAAAAGAATACAGGGTGTGCAGTTAATGCTCATAGCACAAGGGTTGGTCAAGCATTATTCCATAATGTTAAAAATATAATAAAATTGCCTTAATGATGCACTCAACTTACATTTTTATTCTCAAAGAAATAGACCAGCAGTTTCTTCCTACATTTTAAATATACTTAATAAATTCTTGTTGGGCAAACTAAACATGTGTTGACTAGACATTAGCCATTTTAAAGAGATCCAACATGCTGTAATAAAAGACTTTATAACACCTATAGCAGCAGTTTTCCCAAAGATCAAGACAATTACTTTGACATCATGTAAAGAAAATGACCAAATCAGTATAGCTGCTTCAGTATAAGCTGTTTACAAAGGCATCAGAAAACTTCATCAGATGTTTTATTTATATTAGAGGTTAAGTGAAACATCTAGCCATACCTGACAGCAAAGTTACAAATGAGCATCACCATTGACCTGATTTTGTATTTAAGACAAAGCCTGAAGCTGCAGAGGAGACTTTGAAAGGTAGCATCAGGTAGCTCTAACTACGGTTGAAGAGTTATTTCTTTTCAAAAATCTGTTTTCTAATTTGGCATATGCTTATGTCAGACTTGGCCTATTACAGATATAGCACCAATATATCATAACATGTTAAAAGGGTCTTAAACAAATTCATAAATGTGACTCACTATTAGTAATATTTTGTGTTTGTTTATATGCTTTCCTCCATCACATCTACATCTTTAAAATGTTACTTGAAAAATTCATTGTCTGATTTAAGAGAATGCCATGAAGAATGTAAAATCTATAGTTTAGTAAGACTTAAAAGTTACTAAGTATATATGAAGTTTAAATTTTCAGAAAAATAATTCATACAAAATCTATGACACAACTCATAATAAAATTACTAAATGTTTTAAATATTAAAGAGCAAAGATAGTATTTTAAGGTCTGGTAGGATTCAATTTTAAGATGGTTAATATATTTAAGTGTAACCCTATCAGAGAAGGGCAGAGTTGATAACAAGTTTTTTGGTTGATTGGTGTAACCTGTGATTTTTGTTTTCTTCTTGCCTTTCACATTGTGGAAAACTAGATGTTCATTGGTGATTGCAGGAAAAGACAGGAGGAAAAAAAATGAAAGACATTTGTCTGATATTTGTTTAGACAAACACCCAGAGGAATTTCTGAAGAATCTGCAATCTCCCTTAGGCCCTCTCTTCTCCATATTTCATGGCACTTTTAACCACTTTCTGACTGTGGCCCATTCTAGGCTCCAGCTTGTTGTAATTCTGTACTAAAAGGGAAAAGGAGCTCAAAGTCCTGAGGTAGAAGGTGCAGGAAGATAGTGGGGTGTAGTAGTGAGGGTGGGGGCTGGAAAGAAAAAAATCATTTTGTTATGAAAACCATATATTACAAGAATAATATTCAAATAATGTCAATTCAGATTTTTGAAAAAAAGATCATTGTCAGTTCTGAGTTGCCAAGTGTTTGTATGAAATACTTTTGTTACCAGAAAGAGCATTGAAATATAATTTTTTTGAAATGATTTGGACCTCATCTGATAAATACAGTAATTCCTTTCTTCCCAGTAATGCATATCAATAAGCAGTACTATAAATGCATTTTGATAAACTCAGCAGTATTTCCTCATCAGGAGTTATAAGCATAGTTTTATTCCCAATCAAGTACTCAGAACCAAACAAATAATAGATTTTACATATGTCAGGAAAGCAACCCTAAAACAACTATAAACATCTATAATAATACATTATAAAAATATGATGTTACTTCTATAAAAAAGCATAAATATCCAGTGGACATTAATTATAAAATGGACCCTAATGTTCAGTAAAGTTTACATATAAAATTTTAAAACCTCTAATACTTAATAATTTGGCCCATAACTAATAATCGATAAAACAGTACACATATTAATTTTTTTAAAAATCAGTATAAATATAATGGTCATTTTGCTTATTCTTTTAAAAATGTAGAAGATATTTTAGAAAGTAATTTTGTTAATCCAAGTTTATCTGGATTAAGACAGGATGTTTGAGCAGATTCTTTTTTTTCCTCTTAAATATCTTGGAAGATAAGAGAAACATTTCAAATTATTTTAAATTTAGAACTGTCTGAAAGGAATATAGAAAGCAAGCTATAATTGATTATTTGAGAAATGTTTTCTACTTAGAATATTGTAATTAGCCAATGATAACATCAACAATAATACTAGATAACTTTTATTTTAGCACTTGTGCTGTGCCAGATATGGAGCTGCGCGTTTTCTTTTTTACTTTAATTTACTCTCCCATTGTCTTCTATCTCAGCAAATTACTTGTGCCTCTGAGTAAATAATCTTAGATAAAATCCAAGAACATAAGTTATAGTTGTAAAATGCCTAATTAAAAAAAAATGTTGGGAGGTCATCAGGAAATTCAAACAGAAGTTCTCAAACCTCTCATCTAATTTCAAAAGCAGGCATTAAATAAGCACTCCAACTCCCCATGTGGCATTCGAAGAGTAGTTAAAGCCATTTACCAAAAAGTGTTAGTACACTTGGAAGTCAGCCATGGCATGTTTTAAAGTGCTTCCATTCCCTTACTCTCCATGTGTAATAAAGAATCTATCAGAACACTTAAGTAACATAAGTTTCTTATATACAGTGAGGTTTTTGTTTGTTTGCTGTGTTGTTATTTATTTATTTATTTATTTTATTTTTGTCAGGGTCTCACTCTGTCGCTCAGGATGGAGTGCAGTGCCACCATCTTGGCTCACTGTAACCTCCGCCTCTTGGGTTCAAGTGATTCTCCAGCCTCAACCTACCAATTAGCTGGGATTACAGGCACACACAACCATACCTGGCTAATTTTTATATTCTTACTAGAGAAGCGGTTTTGCCATGTTGCCCAGGCTGGTCTCGAATTCCTGTATTAAAGTGATCTGCTGGCTTTGGCTTCCCAAAGCCTTGAGATTACAAGCATGAGCCACTCCACTTGCCCCACAGTGAATTATTTATTTAAGCAGAGTCAGGCATCCTTACAGAGAAAAGCAATCACCTACCCCTTTAACCATCTCTGCTAATATTGTACTAATTTATATTACTGAATTGAAAAAAAATGATTTACAGTGGAGTTTTATTATCACAATGTTAGAATATGTTTGTATTAACAGTGATTATTGGTACACTTTCTATCTGCCATTAAATAAATGGAAATCTTGAAATAGTCCTACCACTGTCTAGCAGCAGTAACAATGTTGAAGGCAGAGTTTTCATACAAATTCTTTCTGCTTGGAGACAAGCTCCTTTTCTTTTTGGGATCTCAAGAGTATCTTGACTCTAAGAAGATTTGTTTTTCTGTTTCCTCAGATGGAGGCCAGTTGTGAGTTCTAAATATTCAGACTTATAAATTGGTAGGAAACAGAGATGGAAAATTAAGGCTGATATATCTAGTAAGAAAACCATTCTCTGAAAATAAGTTATTTTCAGAAAACATGTGTTAGTCACCTCTATTATGCTATATAAATAGTATTTTAAAACAATAGAATGAAATAGATGTTTTATTTTCATCATGTTTGGCATAATGCTTGTGTAGCTGTAGGTTTTCTAAAGGCAGAAAGCTTGAAAATAAGTTTGGACATATTTTTCTTTGTTTTCCACCCTGAATCCTTCTTCCTACCTTGATTTAGAAACAAACACACACAGAAATATATATATGTATTTTTAAAATATATATTTATATGAACTATGTACCATACATATATAGTATATATATTTAGAGATAGTCTTCACAAATATGGTTCATATATAGAAATTGATATTGCAAATAAAGTTTTGGCAGAAATTGTTGTGTGTGTGTGTGTGTGTGTGTGTGTGTGTGTGTGTGTGTATAAGTATAAGGGCACTGTTTAACAGTTTTGTAAATGGCACCAAAATACGATATGCTGAACAGCTAACAAACAGAGTAGTGAGGCAATAAAACTTGATAATTTGGCTAAGAAACAAAGATGAAAGACCAATATACTCTATAGGACATCATACACAATCACTAGATATTACAGATGTAATATTAAAATTTTATTATAAGATTTGTATTTATCTTTTTAATGACTGATTCTACTTTATTTACACAGCTGTCATCCCTTGAAATGAAAACCAATATGAGGTTAGTAAGTCAATAAAAATATTTATGCTATATCCAGAGTCATTAAGTCACACAAAACTTAGCAGACTCAGTTCTCAAGGGACACCTGTATTAGCAGTAATATAATAATGGTATATACTAGAAACATTGTTATTATTTAAAATACTAACCACTCATGTGATATGTTAAATACTTTACACACATCATCTGATTCAATCCCCCAACAAACCTATTATATTTTTATTTTATACATGAGGAAAGTAACATAGTTACATCATTTATCCAAGATCACACAATTAGGATTATGTAATTATTTTAAATTACACAAGATGATATAGAATACAAAATACTTTGATTTTTATTTTTGTCTTGAAAAAAAATCTTGTGGTATTATTATCCCATTTTTAAATTTATGAAAATTGAGGTCTGGAAAATTTAAATGATCTGCTCAATGTCAGTCAGTTGAAAAGGCCAGAGTGAGTGAGGGCCAATGTAGGGCACTGTTGGTGAAATGCAGAAAGATTGCCCTTTCACTAGGAAGACAATGTTATTAAATGACAGCCTAGAAACCATTTGTACATCATCCCATTTGATCTTCAGAACCATTCTGTGTGATGAGCCGGTTGTTACAGAAATTCTATTTTGTAGGTGAGAAAACTGACATGCAAGAGACTGTGACTTGCAAGTCACACAGACAGGGACACATGTATTCTGCTTTCTAATTCAGTGTTTCTCCATTACACAACATGTCTTCTTTTTAGGAATCAGCAACATGGTTGATATGATAATGAATAAACAAATGAAAGATATAATAAAGTGAGCTTTAGTATGAATGTGTTGTGATTATAGTAATTAATACAAAAATTGAGAGTCTAGGGAGATTCATATGGAATTTAGTAACCTATAATTTGCTTACTTGGCTTCCCAAACATGCTAATCTCAGCAGTCTTTCATTTTTTAAAAAATATTTTTCCCAATTTGGTCTCTAATGGATCTTTGGATTAGGGATAATCTGAAGCCAGTCATGGACAAATGGATATTTCACATGTCTCTCTTTATTTATATTAATAATTGAGCAGTCTATGTGCAAGCACTGAGAATATACAGAGAAATACAGAAGTATCCATCTTCAAAGAGACCACAATCCCAAAAGGGAATAGTTGCAAACACATTGGTAAAATTGAATGTACTGAAAGTATAAATAAGGTCTATGCAGCAATAGTATAAAAATTGTATGGTTAGCATAGTCCTAGAAGGTCAAATGCTTCACTGAGAAGACCCTTGTGTGAGTTATTTGAATATGAGTAGCAGTTTGCTAGGTGGTCTGGGGAAGGGATTAGTCTATGAAGAGGCAACCATATGTTTTATGAAGCAGCATGGCAGTTCAGAAGAACTGCAAGTGATTGTCTGTCTGGGTTATTGGCAGTGTGCCTATGTTTGGCAGGAAATGACACTAGAAAGACAAGCAGGGACCATAGAGCTCTCTGTGCCATGCCTGGTACTTTGAAAGTTATCCAGTAGAGAGAGATAGGCATCAAAATGTTTTGAGTTCAGGAGAGAATTTATCCAAATTATCTTTTGGGAAGATCAACCTAAAAGCACTATGGATAAGTAATCCAAGAGTGGTGAAATAGAAGAGAGATTTTTGGTAGTTGTATTAGTCTGCTAGGTCTGATATAACAGAATACTGCAGACTGGGTGCCTTAAACAACAAAAATTTATTTTTTCAATATTTTGGACGCTGAGTCTAAGATCAAGCTGTTGGCAGGTTTGAGTTTCTCCTGAGGCCTCTCTCCTTTGCTTGAAGATGGCCATCTTCTCATTTGTCCTCATATGATCTTTTCTCTGTGTATGCATGCCACTGTATCTTACCCTTTTCTTATAAGGACACTAATCCTATTGGATTAAAACTCTACCTTTATGACCTCATTTAAACTTCATTACATCTTTGGTGACCCTACCTCAAAATATGTTCCCATTGATGTTAGGACTTCCACTTATGAATTTGGGAAAAGCACAATTAATTTTCTAGTATTTGTCTTGCTAGACCTCCAAAATTCATATCCTCTTTGCATGCAAGATACACTCACTTCACCTTGAAACAGCACCACAGTCTTACTTGTTTCAGCATCAGCTCTAAGTCCAAAGCCTCATCTAAGTATTAACCTAAATATTTAGATGTGTAAGTATTTAGGTTAAGATATAGTAAGATTTACTAAGATATAGTAAGACTCAAAGCTATGGTTTATCCTGAGGCAAAATTCCTCTCCAATTGTGAATCTGTGAAACCAGACAAGTTATGTACTTCTAAAATACAATGGTAGGACAGGCATAGGATTGACATTCTCATTCCAAAAGGGACAAATGGGAGATAAGTGAGGTGTGATGGGGTCCTAAGCAAATGCAAAACCTAACAAGAAGAATTCCATTTGATTTTAAGGCTTGAGAATAATCCTCTGATGACAAGCTCTGTCCCTCAGGCTTACTTGTGCAGCAAGCAGTGTTGCTTCCACAGCCATGGGCATTGGCCCACCCTCTCAATGACTGTGATTGGCAGCATAACTCCTGGGACACTGAAGGGCTGCAGCCTTGTGCACTGAAAGGAGGAGGAGACAGCCTTGTTCCCCAGGTTTGTCCATTCTGGGCCTGTGGTAGCAGGGCCAATCCTGCTTATTTCTGTATTCTCTTTATTGTTCTTGAATAACAAGGCATTTTCACAGCCTGATGGCTCTGTTTTTCCAGCCTATAAAATCCTCCTTTATTTAATCCCATCTCTGCCCACTTTAGTTCAAACCAGTAGTGTTTCAGCTGGTATATAATCCTATCTCTATTCTTGGATTCTGCTGAGACATTTGATTAAATCCATGAGTATTCTCTTCATGGAGTGATTGTTCAGCCATACCCTTGATGGTCTCTCCAGAGCACATTTTCTCTTTCCTTGCAATATGGATAGGCTGAGGGTTTTCAAATATTCAAATATTGGTTCCTTTTCATTTAATAAATCCTTTAATTTATCTGTCTGTTTTCTTGCATTTTACTACAAGCAGTTAAGAGTAACTAGGCTGCACCTTTAACACTTTGTTTAGAAATCTCCTCAGCTAAATATTTAAGTTCCTCCACATTTAACTTTAACTTTTCAGAAAATACTATGATATTTACTAAGATAAAATTCTGTGATAACATTTACTAAGATAAAATACTATGATAAAATACCAAGGACTCAGCCAAGTTCTTTGCCACTTTTGAACAGGATCACTTTTCCTCCAGTTTCCAATAATGTGTTCCTAATTTCTGTCTGAGACCTAACCAGAATTATTTATTTATTTATTTATTCATTCATTCTGAGATGGAGTTTCGCTCTTGTTACCCAGGCTGCAGTGCAATGGCACAATCTCGGCTCACCACAACCTCCGCCATTGCCTCCTGGGTTCAAGCAATTCTCCTGCCTCAGCCTCCCAACTAGCTGGGACTGCAGGTGTGTGCCATCATGCCCAGCTAATTTTTGTATTTTTAGTAGAGACAGAGTTTCACCATGTTGACATGGATGGTCTCGGTTTCTTGACCTCATGATCCACCTGCCTTGGCCTCCCAAGTGCTGGGATTAAAGGCATGAGCCACCCCACCCGGCCAGCAGAATTATTTTTAATGGCCATAGGCTTACCAACCATCCCATCAAGGCAATCTAGCCCTTTTCTAACATGTGCCTCAAAACTCCTCTAGCCTCTATCAATATCTACTTCCAAATTCATTTCCACATGTCTTGGCATGTTATAGCAGGACCCTGCTTCTTGCTACCAAAATCTGTATTGGTCAGTGTTGTCCAGAGAAACAAAACGAATAGAATGTGTATTTATTTCACATGATTATGCAAACTGGCAAGCCTAACTTTGCAGTGTAGGTTTGGTAGCTTTGAAATCCAGGATAGTTGATGGCACAAAGTCTGAAGGCAGCCTACTAAAGAATTCCTTGTAGCTCAGGGAGGCCAGTCTTTTTGTGCTATTCAGACCTTCAACTGGTTGGATGGCCTCACCCATGTTATGAATGGCAATCTTCTTTACCCAAAGTTTACTGAATAAAATGTTAATGTCTTTCAAAACACCCTCCTAGTGGGCACAAACGTAACTATCACAGGAACGTATTGATGAACGTATGTGAGAGATGTTTAGAGTTTGAACTATAGCAGTAATGTTAATATAAAGTCAAGGATGACTCTACATTTTCAGACTATTGTGACTGGGTAGACGGTGCCATTAAAACTGAAATTGAAATGTTTGAAGAGGAAAAAGTTTTGTGAAGATAAGAAATTCAGTTTTGAAAAGATTGATTAGGCAGTGACTATGGAATACAAAACAGTAGATCTACCCTAGGGAGAAGCAACTATAATAGAAATGTGATTCTTAACTGTGGAAAGCAGTATAAGCTATGTTGGCAAGGTAGCTTTCCTGAAAGTAGAGAGTGATATAAAAGCAAAAGGTAGGCCTTTGATGAGTTTAGATTCTAAGGTTGCTGGCAACAGAAACCTATTAGAATAAGTTTAAGCAAAAAGAGAGAAACTGGTTTAAGGGTACATGAGTTTCTAATGGAAGCCAAGCATTCTAGATCAAGATTATCTTGAAATCAGTTTTATTTATTGTTTGCTTGTTCATTTATTTTATGTTCAAGATGAGAGAAATTTAAGCTTGTTAATATATTGTTAGGAAGGAGTCAATGAAAAAGAAAGACTAATATATTTATTTTAGAAAATAAATAGTGACAATAGATCATGAAGAGAATGGCATTTAGACCTGTGTTTCTCAAACTTTTATGTGCATAGGAATCACCTGGGAACCTTTTATGAAATTAACCAGGTGAAGGGTGAGATTTGAGATGCTGCACTTCTGTAGTTGCTCTGGTATTGGCAATTCTGCTCATCCACAGACTATACCTTGAGTCATGACGATCAGGGCATAGTTGGGAGACTTTTTAATAAACTGTGTATATCTCTTTATCTGAAACATAAAGCAATTGCCCAAGAAGGAATCTTGCTTAAAATCTGCTCAACTTCATTCTTAATCTCATGGTAGATAAGTAATCAAAGATAACTTTGACTGGAAAGTGAGTGATTATCTTTCTAATAGAAACTTTAATACAAAAATGTTAAAACATGCAGATGACACCCAATATATCCATCAACCAATTTTGATAATTATCAACATATTGCATTCTTGTTTCATCTTTCATTATAGCTTGCCTCACTTGACCTTGCTACTATAGTGTTTTTAAGGGAACCCACATATCCATTATTTTTCTCATAAATACCTAAATATATATCTCTAGCAAAAACATATTTAAAAAGTAAACATCATATCATGATTGCAAGGCCAGAATTGCTACTTGTCTCAAAAATATTAGTTCACTTGAATCAGTCTTTCACAATATTCTTGCATTGTTTATTGTTGATTCACCTCTTAAGTATATTTTACTATGTAGCAGTTATTCCTCCTCTACTAACTTTCAAAGCATTCGTTTCTTTAAAACTGGGTTATTTTTTATAACATTCTCCCCTACTATCTTTCAAAGCATTCATTTCTTTAAAAACTGGGTTATGTTATTTTTTCATAACATTCTCCATAATCTGGACATGCTTATGGCATCTTTATGATGTCATTTAACACGCTCTGCTATCCCCTCATGTTTCCTGTAAAAATGACAGTCAATGTAGAGACTGGATTCAATATGGTAAATTATTTATTGGCCACAGTAGCTCATGGATAATGCTCTGGGATTCCTTGCATCACATCACAAGGCATGGAATTTCTTAACATCCTAGTTTGGTCATGTTAATATTAATCAGTGAGTTCAGATTGTCAACCTCATCCAATCATTAACTTCTCACATAATGAGTTTAACAGCCATTGATGATTGCAACTTATATACATCATTTGAATAGAGGTTTCAAATTGGCGATTGTTTTCTAATTCTTCCATTTGTTCTGCATTTATTTGGTATAATTCTTTTATAGAGACAAGCTTTCTATATTCAAATATTTCAGTCTAGAAAGGCAAGATACATATATATATATATACGTGTGTGCATATATATGTATATATACACACACATATAGAAAATAGTTTTATTTATTTAATACTTTTTCATAATAATTATTGTAACCCTAGTAATTTCCAAAAATGACCCCAACAGATGCAATTAGCAAAATTGAGTCTGTGGGAAAAATCTGTAGAATAAAATTATCCAATTTCTTCAAGTAATAAATTGAGAGCAGTAAAAAGAGAAGGTAGAGAAGAAGAGAGGACCTATAGATTAAATGCATGTCAGTCTTATTTTATCTTTATTTTTGAAAATATAATATTTGAAAATCAATTTAATTTGTGCCCTGATCAGATATTTGATAATAGTAATGAATTATTATTCATTTTAAGTATGATAATATTGTGGTTCTTCTTCACAGATATATACTGAGATATTTATGAATGGAATTATATGGTATCTGGGATTTTATTTAAAACAACCTGAAAGAAGATAGAGATAAACAAGATTGCCATCAGTTGATAATTGATGAAACTGGTGATACATATGTGTGAATCCATTATGCTATTCTGTCTTTTTTGTATATGGATGAAATTTGTCATAGTGATAATTTTGAAAGACTATCTGGGACTGGAAAATTAAAGTAGCAGTCAAATTAAAGTCATAAGATACATTTTTCTTTTCATTTGAGATTCTTCAATATTTGCATATATTACTCTGATATTTAGAAATAGCTTTTGTCATATAATAGATTCTATGTATGTTTAGTTGTTTCCTGATTTAACCATTTGGCAACATGGGGATAACAACTGGTTTCTGTTTTTTCTTTTTCCAGCAACTAGCAAAATTTATGGTATATAGAGGCATCTCACCAAATGTGTCTTTAATAAATGGCTGGCATTTTCAATACTATTCTCATAGGTAATCAGATTTCCAATAGGGAATTTGCCCTGTGAAAGACCACATGCATATGGCCAAAACCCAAAAGCATTTAACCAACAGGATTAAAGCAAGTCAGGCAATATCAAAAATTCTAAATTAAAAATTTACTTGTAATTTCTGGAGCTATTGTAACTGTCATATCCTAACATACAAAGACATAACAAAATTATGTATTTTAATTATTATCCTTTTCCTTGGAAATTGTTCATTAGGAATTTTTGCATTTATAAACTATGATGGAACATGAGTATATTTTATTGTTAAGAAATCACTAGATTCTTACAATAATCAGAAGTTGAGAATGAGGACTGATTATTAGTTTCCCTAACGCTAAACTTATTTCATATTTGTTCTCTCTGCAAAACAACTCTCAGGGCAGATTGGAACTCTAATTAGGGGTCTAGCTTCCCTTTGATGTTGACGACAACTCTTATTAGTATTAATGTATATGGAAGAGAGAATAGCTCTTTAAATAATTTAAAAACAGCTTTGTGTATTATGAATACAGACATATAAAAGATTTAATGATGTGACTTTTACATATTTATACTATGTGCACATAAACACACACTCCATGTATTGTATATAACTATGACTTGGGGACTAAATGAAGCTCATAAAATCTTGCCATTAATTATGTTGACAGAGAGAATATCCTTTTGTGTTTATCCATTCATTTCTAGAAATGGCTGCAGGTTCTTTTAACAATGATCTGCCTAGTTTTCAAGTCTCAGTCTATTATAAGAATCCGAACTCAGATTTCCGTAAGTTGAGGAACACATATTTTGCAGTCATGCAAATTGAGAGAGGTAGCTTCAGCTTATGTCTTTATATGTCAGATGTGTGCAAGTATAGATTTCTTAGTAAAAATGTACAATAGTTGACATTTTCTCTTTGTGCATGTGTGTGTGTGTTTCTTTCATAAATATTGTGAGCTACAGCTGTAATCCTTCTTTGGGCACAAGTGACCTACAGTGTGATTGTACTGTATTGTATTTGTAAGTCATCAGTGGTGCTTGACATGGCAGTAAGAATAGCTTGTCTGTGACTTCGACAGGGAGAGACACTGGGGTTTTGTTGGTCAGAAGGTGTATTTTTCAGTTATTATGGCACAGCTTCTGTATTTGAATGGTCCAGTTATATTTAACACTCTTATGTGTGGTTTGCTTAACAACAAAATTATATCTTAAAGAAACTTTCAAAAGCAGAAAGGATAAAAAAATGCTAAGTAAGTGTTCATTCAGGGATCACAGAAACAAAGGTAAGAACAAAATTCTTCTGGGGCTTATTCTATTGGTTTAGTTTTAAGGCCAGGGCATTTCAAACTTTCTATATGCATAAATAATTTTTCTCTTTAGAAAATCCTGCCCCTGAAAAGCAACCCTGAAATGGTTTCCAGTAAAGCCCCTTTTGAAGGACTCTGCACAGGTCAAGGAATAAACAATGCCAAGGGGCAAGGTCTTTGTTATGCATGAAGCCGCTGGCCATTTCAGAGCAGCTCTGGATGTCAGGGAACCCAGTTGATGACAGATGGTGTGACTGTTCTTGTGAATTTTTCACCTTAAAATGACAGCCTATGTGGAAATACCCTGTAATCACTGGGGAAAGATACTCTAAAAGCCCCTTGATAATTACATAAAGGAAAACAGCTTTTATTTCAGGTATACTTCTGGGCTCTTTTGATATTTAGGAAAGCTTAGATGCTTGTAGTAAGAAAGGGGAAAGGAAAAAAATGTCTCTGTTCAAAGCGTAGTGTTCCTCTGCACACGAAGCAATAAATGGCACACACACACATACAAAAAGATAATCGATATACTTTTGGACTCTGCCTTTTAAGTGCATATATTGTTTGGTTTCCTGCAAATACCAGCAGAAATGCCCAGGGAGATTTCCCAGGTATATGCCAGGCCAAATGCATAAAATAAAATTAAGCTGCAAATTGCACTGAGCAGCTTGCTTTAAAAATTGTTGTCAATGTATGAGTAAAGGATTAAAAATATACATTTCCCCTTTATTCATTTGTTCTCACTGAATCCATACAAGAACACAAAGATGGGAGAAAATTTTATAACTTTGGCAACAATTTTGTATTTTCCTCTGCATATTTTTAATTTTTAATATGTGTGTTTGTTTAAAATCATTAAGGAAAGATTGCAAAAATTCTGAGTGACAGTGAGGGGTTTCTAGCTTATATACTCTATAGATTTCCAGTGGCGGTTAGTATTATAAAATTAAGACATATTGAAAATGCTTGGTTAATTCTGAATGCAAACATTGTTTTAGGCTGATTTTAATGAGAAAATCGTAGCTGTCATTTCTTCTTCAAGTTCAGCTTCATGTACTATAATTTGCTCATATAATGCACTGATGTCTCAAAGTATATGTCAAGGAGTGGAATGAATTCACAACAAAAGAATCAATAGTTCATTATTTTTTGATTCAATTATTTGTATGTCCCTCTAGTAACTTTGTTAAAATTAAAGGATTGAAGAATTAAAAAATATTGGGATCAATCCAGTAATTTGTTAGTATATGTTCCTAAATGGGATTTTGCTTTAAGCTTTGTGTAGGAAGAATATTAATTTTTCCTTTATAAAATGAGACAGTAGCAGTTACTAAGAGAGGTGCATTGGTGATGGGGATGAGTGGCTTCCTCACTTATTCCAGGTTGGCCAATTTTATAAATTATGCTCTGCCTTTGTTCATTAGTTACTTTCATCATAAATCCCTGTAATAACTAAAGTCTCCTGTGGTTCACCATTATAATTACATTTATTGAGATATGGATGGAGTTCAGTTGTATTTTGCAGGTTACCATTATTTTAGGGAATGTACAAATGGTTGGGTCAATAAACTAAATTTGGAGGATTTGCCTTGTATGTTGGCAACCATATTATACAAATGTAAGGAAGAACAAGAAAGAAAGGAAGGAAAGAAGGAAGAAGGGTGTGGGGAAGGGTTAAGAGTGAAGGAAAGGAAGATAAATAAAAGGCTTTCTTATAGATATGGCCAATTGTACTTCAATATATTAACATTCTAAATTAGCTGTTCTCTCTCATATTTTTGTGTGTGTGGCCACTTGTAATACTGTTTAGCACAAAACAAAACACTATATAATTCTATAACTGCCCTCGTAAAGTCCAAACATTATTTTCAGGAGTGGTTACCTCACCTTTTTGTTCCTATATGCAGAACTGTGTTCACGTGACAAAAAATCATTGGGAACTCAAATCTCTGCTATAGTGAGGCTTCTCTGTCTGTAGCTCATTACTTATTTTATTTGCAATGGTCTCTATCATTCTTCAACCTTCTATATCTGTAATGTAGCACATTGCTGCATATGTTACTAATCAGTTTCAACATGTTAAAAAGCTGTTCTGAAAGTTGCTTAGATTGAGGTGTGCTATTTAGATGAATATACACAGGTTTCTTGTGTACAGTACTTCTCAGAACCTTTAATATGTAGAATTAAATTGTAGTGTCAAAACTGCAGCTATAATGTGCAGAATTTTTCAAACATAACTGACCACTGAGCTTTCCTCCCCCATTCTGGAAACAGCTCACAGCACTCCTGGTCGAAAAGACATTGTAGAGGGGAATTCTGACATGTGTCAGAGTGCGCTGAAGTCACACAACTGAGATTAGTGGAGAAAGGGACCTAGTAGAGTGATGGAGACAAGCTTTGTTTCAGGCCAGGTCTGAAAACCAAGTAGGATTGCACTCTCTACAAGAACACCTTGCACACAGAAGGAACATGTGTTTGATAGGTATGACGAAGCTCCAAAATAGGTACCCAGGTGCTTAATCTCTCTAGGCCTATGTATTCTCAGATATAGAAGTAGGTAACTCTGTCAAGCTTACTTTATAAGGTTATAATGATCAAATTATGTTTGTAAAAGCACCTGGAAAATGGCAAAACATAGTAGTCATGTAAGAAATTATTATTGTTCAAAGTAGTCATATAGTGAACAAAAGCATAGCATCTTACTCCACAGGTTTATGACTCATTTTTGCAATTAAGATGTGGAAAGTTGGGTAAATTAGGTGACCTCTTTGAGCCTCAATTTCATCATCGATAGAATAGGAATAATAACGTTGACTTCATAAGTTGTTGAGAAAACCAGATAGAATTACATGTTTTAATGCTCAAATTAAGCAAAAATGACATGCACAATTATCATATTAGGGTTTGTCTTGTCCTGACAACTCCTGGGACACACTAAGAAGAAGATAAGGGCCTTTTTCAGAAGGCTTCTGACTTTAGTCCTACTGCATGTTTCAGAGATAACTCAAGGAAGTAATAGTCCTAGTATGAGGAACTAAGATATTAGAATTAGGGAAGTTAAAAAAATGCTGTAACTGTTGGTCTTCAAAATAACCTTGACTTTCTATTAATTCGTATTGGGAAATGCTTTAAAAATGGCCAAACACTCCTATCTGGAATGACTTTAGTCTTGTTCTATTGTTTTGAGAGGAATGCTATTTAATTTTTTTAAAAAGTAGCCTGCATTTCTTACATAACTTTCCCAAAAGACTAAAGAAGGAAAATAAATGCTATTCAAATTAATCACTTAGATGTCATAATGCCAATATTATCTATTTTATGCTTTTGTATTTAAGTTGAAAGTATTTCTTTTCCATAAGCCTGTGGGAAAGAACAGAATGGCATCCTTCATTACAATATTTGTTGCAAATGGAGAGAAGCTTCCTCTACTGTACCAGATTCACATCTTTCTCCTCACTTCCATAGGCAAGAACCTGGCCCCAAGCCACAGAAATTGCACATAGGAGAGAGAATATTCGATTTGTTAAACATCCCATAGAAGTGCAGATTTTCAGTCTGATTTTTCTCTAAGGCAGTGTTTTATATTTCTAGTTAAAAATTTATACATCTGCAAAACTTGATTAAACATTTTCCAGTACAACTAAAAAGGGACAACTCATCAGATTTTTCCACTTCAGGGCCCATTCCCTAGTCCCCTCTACCTAAAAGAGATCTTCCCCCGAGGCTTTCCCCTTCTCATTACTGAGGTCTGGCTTAAATATCACTGCTTCGGAGGGGCTTTCCTCGGCCAGTCTCCCTAATCAGCTCCAGCCTCCTGTCCCCCTTTAGGCTTTATTTATTGATTACATGTTCATTTATTTGATTACATGTTTATTGTTTGTTTCCCCACTAAGTCCCTTGTTCCCACATGAAGCTTGACAAGTGTTCTCAAAGCTATCAAATAAAAATACCTACAAATTTAGATGAATCAACCTTTATTGTGTTTTATAATATGATTATTAATAACTATTAAATATCTGCTACGTGTCAGACACTGTTTTTAGCCCTTTGTGTGTAATATATATTTAAGCCTAACAACAACACTATGAAGTAGATACCACTGTTATCCCCATTCTAAAGCTAATAAAACAAAACAAACAAAACAAAAAATACAACCGAGAGAGAGAGATAAGTTTACCTGGGTAGTTAGCGGTTGAGCTAGGATTTCTATAAGGAGGGCTGACTCCAGAGCCCAAGATTTTTATCATTATGGTCTGTATTCCTTCTATTATGGTATTATGGATTATATATGTGAAGAATACATTCCTTTTCAGTTTTTCTCATCTACTGTAAATCCTGGGATAAAATAGGCTGCCAACCTCTGCTAAAATAGTTTAATAGTATTTTTCAACTTTTGAGGAGTTCTGTTTTCATTAGTCACTTTAATTTAGTAATAGAAACGTCTTTATTGCTATCCTCCATATGTCATCATTTTTAGGTATCACCTCATTTGTGAACATGCTTTCTTACCTAATTTAACATTTTTAAATGTTTGTGGAGCATTTGTTAAGAGTCTATCCCAAAGTCTAACAGAGTTAGCCATGTGGAATGTGATGATTTAGAATTTATGGACTCCTGCTAGAGAGAATGCTTTGGGTGGAGTAGATGCAATTCAAGGCTTTTAGACGTACGATAAAGGATTCACCGTGTGTTCTTAATTAATATGTAAAAAAATACCTGGAGACAATGTTGTAAGAATGAATTTCTCAGTGTTGAAAATTGAAACTCACTCTAAAAATATGTTTTCCCAGAGCTCAGGCTTGAATGGCCTGGCATTTTGGCCAGAACTTACATACCCACATATCATCACTCAGCCATCTGCTTGCTACCACTAGAAATAATCTGGTTTATATGACATCACACAAAAACCTAAAGAGCACTATTTGAAGAAATTTATTCCTGTCACTCAGGGATCTATTTCCTAATAGTCAACAAGGCTTAATCTAATAAACTTAACTACCGTTATATTAGTGGTTCAATTATATTGAACTTTGTGAAGAACTATTCCTTTTATAAGAACTTTATTGGTTTATAATGCCTATTCCAAAATAGCAACTTTAATTATATGAATTTTAGACATGAAGACACTCTAGTAGTGAGACACAGGAATTTTAATGCTACTCATATCACTTATTTTGAAGTTACTTAGAAATGATAATAACCATGGATTTGCATTTATGATTTGAAAAACACCTCCAAGTACATTTTTGTGTTTAATTTTAATAAAAATACTAATGAGTAAAGACTGTCTTTATTCTCAATTTACAGTTGAAAAATCTGAAGCTCCTAGCAGTTAAAAACTACACAAGTTTATACAGTTGTACACTTAAACAACTGGTAAGTGACCAAATTGGGAATTGAACCTAGAGATCCATTTTAACACAGGATTAAGTTTTCCCCTTCCTTAGCTATCTCCCATAGGGCTTAGTGCTATACTTGAAAAAGATCACTGGCAACAAAAGGAGTTAAATTCTAGACATTCTAATGCTCAAATCTATGAATTGTTCACATAGATTCTGGGGTTAGACATAGTGCCATTGAAATCTATTTTCACTTTATTCTACTTTGTTCATTTAAAGACAGGCTATCCAACAACTGGATTCAATAAGAATAAAAAATTCTAGAAGGTCAAAATCATTGTGCAATGATTTTTCCACCCAGTAGCAGTGTTTTCTTGGACAAATTACTCAGTTTTACTGAGTCTTGGTTTCCTCATCTGTAACACTGAGATAATAATATCTCCCACATGGGCTTTGCTGAAGACTGACCGTAAAAACATGTCTAGGACTGCATTAGCAGAGTTAAATTGTTCTACAAATGAATGAGTCTACTCTCTGTATGTTATCATCCTCTACTTTTCAGCCAGTCCTCCTTATGATGTCATGGAAATATGCTCCGTCTCTAGGTAGAAACAGCCCAAGCCTGGTTACAGTCCTATTTTTATAAAATCTCACTACATTTTATAGAATATTAAATTTTTTATAAAATTTCACTAAATTTTGTAGAACAATAGGATAATATGCAAGATTCAGGTAAGTGAGATATTTCCAAATATAAAGAACTCCAAGCTCTGTGTAAGTCCTGAGTTGCACTTGATAATTCATATAAAAAAGGAGTGTTAAGGAAGGTCCCCAAAAGATGAGAGTTTCCTCAGTATAGAATCTCCAACCTCTGTGCATGGTAGGTAGCCTTGAACTACAGGTAGACAGTGCACATGAAAGTTTCAGCAAGAGCCAGGCATCAGTGGATGAAAATGAAGCCTTAAAACTTCTTGCCTCTGGCTTAGAATCTTTAAAATAAGCCTTATACAAGACCATATATTGAAATTGTGACTATAAATTTAGTAGCTGAACCATTTTTCTGAACTCAGATATAAAGTTAAAATTGTAATTCATTAGAGCTAAGCTGGTGATAAAATTGTATATAGCTAAATATATTTATATATTTGAATATATGTATATGTATTATGCATATGTATGTATGTATATATATATGCATACACATATATATTTAGAAAAAGTATATTAAAATATATATATAAATATATATATTTAAAAATACTTACCCAGGATCATAATAGTTTTGATGCTGGTTTATGACAGATGTGGGATCCTTCTAATACTTGTTCTATGATATCCTACCATATTTTGGAGGTTATATCTGTACATACACATAGATAAATAATTACTCTGTGTTTTAAGCATTTACTAGTTGCTGAATGTCTCCTATGAGCCTCCTAATTAGTCTATAAATAGGTGTTTTAGGTTCACTTTGCAAAAGAAAAAGTGATTTCAAAGGACTAGGTAATTTATTCAAGATTATACAGTAAGTAAAATTACAGTCCTGAAGCCAAGCTGTGATTTCTTTTACCCCAGGTCTTACCAGCATTTCTCTTTTCATTATTTCCTTTTCACTACATTGATGCTCCCAGTTTACCAAATATATAGTAAATCTGACTTGAAAACATGCCTTATTTTCATGAAGTCCTTTGCAACAGTATGGAGGTTATATACTAATACTAATCATGCATGTTGTTTTCTTTCTAACCACATAAAAGTGTTTGATTTATTAATGATATGGTAGGAAAATGACAGAAAAAAATAAAAAACAGCTCAACAGCTTCTATGCAAACTCTACTGTCTCTTCACTGTTTGCTACTTTATAGTAAATCAAATCCATTTTATATAATGAAGCTTGTCTTTATTATCCCATTATGGCTGTCTTAGAAAAGAAATAGTGTGTATGCTTCAGTTTTAGGTCATTTGTAATTATAAAAAATAGTCAGGAAAACCATGTACTTCTCATATGCTTTAAAATCTTCTCCCTTGGTTGTTCTGCACGTTTTTACTGTTTTATAAGGAAAGTATTAGAAGCTGTGTTTTTATTGCCTTGCTGCCTTTAATAGTACACACTGTGAAACTAAGCTGGAGACCTGATTGATGCCATTCCTACCTGTCTAGGAAGATAATGATCAAACATCCAGGGGGCTGTTCTCCAGGTGATATGTGCATGGAACTCCCATTAATGTTAATGGGAATCCTGCAGCTAAGCACAGTGACTGGAGACAAGAGGCTGAAGGTGTGGTAGGTCCATTAATACTTATTCTTTTTCATAGCAGCTGGTTGGAATTTAAGTCGTTGGCAGTCCTTTTGAAGCTAATAATCAGACATATTTGAAAAGTGCTGCTTGTGCAAGCTATGTAGATATATTGACAATATACTCTTTGTATAACATATATATGCTAAATTTTACTGTACAAAAATATTTCCTATGAAATGCTTGCATATTTGGAAGAATGTCTCCATAATTAAACTTTCTAAAAGAGTTTGATTAGAAGTCTATAAAGAATTTTTTTTAATTTATGGTTAATTGAAAAATATAGATATTAATTTAAGAACAAAAAAAGTAAAAAGGATGATGACATAAACTGACTTAAGTCTAGACAAGAGAAGACCAGTATACATACACAGAAAGAAATGAAATTTTGTGCCTAGGCAAAATCATATATTTAAATAGTACAGAGATGAGATGCATGTATGCAATCTATATAATAACTGCAGAAATTAATCCACTAACAAAACACTACATATAAATATACATTCCTTAATTTATCCTGTAAGATTTACTGAAGTGTGAACATTATTTTAGACACTTGGTACATTGCACTGACAAACTTGTGCCTGGGCTTCCTGAATGTTATAATCTAGGAGAGGTTATAAAAGAGAAAAGAAGCTTAGAAATAGTCTTATCCAACTCTGATTTTCTGTGGACAGAAACTCAGATTTAGAGGGCTACATTAACTTGCCCATTGTAACAAAGCTGGCTGATGGCAGCAGAACTTAAATAGGTACCCACATGTTTAACAATGTATTGTATACATGTTATACATATACTCTGTATAACATGTATTGTTATACGTGTACTCTGCTCCTGTGACTTCTGCACTTAATACAGTGCTGGATTTACAGTAGATGCCTACTAGTAATTTGTTTAATAAAAATATGAGAATTGCTATTTAAAAAGTGTTCTTCATAGAAGCGTCTGTACTGCCTACATATTCTAAACACTGTGAAATCAGGGAACAATGTCTCAATTCTTCTAAATTTTTTATATAATTGTGTAACTTTCAGTAAAATAAAAATATCTCGATTTAACAAATGATTTTATAACATTATAGTGTTTTATCACTTAAGAAATATGCAAAAAGCTAATCTGTTTCTGATTATGATGGAGTACAAATGTTTCTACCCAAAACAATGAGAACAACTATAAAAATACCAAAAAAAAAAAAAAAAAAAAAAAAAAAAAAAAAAAAAAAAAAAAAAAAAAAAAAAAAAAAAAAAAAAAAAAAAAAAAAAAAAAAAAAAAAAAAAAAAGAAAAAGAAAAAAAGAAAGAAAGAAAGAAAGGAAAAGAAACCTAGCTAGAACTGAGGGATTTGATTTATAGAAAAGAGATCTGGTTGCCATAGATGGCATTTGGGCAAACAAATGCATATAACAACAGAAGAAAATTGAGCTAAAGTAGTAAGATTAGTTAAGACTTGAGAATTTGGAAATGGCGTTATATAGCTAGGAACAGAAACTAGAGGAAAAATATGCAGAAAATAAAAAAAGATTCATGGGTAATCTAGATATTGGCATTATCAAATATGAACTTTTAATAAAAGTATGATTAATGTGTTAAAGAAAATAATTCACAAGATGAATAATTTAATCAGGAAACCATAATCTGTAAGAAAAAATTAAATTAATATTGTAGAACTGTGAAATAAGGTAACTAAAAATAAAAACACAATAGATAAATTTAAAGGTAGATATAGGGCATGGCAAAAAGGAAGGTCCAACATATGCTTATTGGATTCTTGGAAGGGGCAAAATAAGAAAAGGGGGCAGAGGTCATATTTGGAAAAGTAGTGTCTGACATTTTGAAAAAACGTGTAATGACATTAAGCCACAAATTCAGAAATTGTTAAGTACCCATGCTGAAATAATTCAGATAATCACAAGTGAGATTTATCACTGCAAATTTGCCAACAAACAAAAACAATATTAAAAATGAGAAAGAAAAAAGACAGATTACTTTGTAAAATACAACAAAAAAGACTGTCAACTGACTTTTCAACAAAAACAATGGAAGCTAGGAGGCACTAATTTAAAATATTTAAGCAATAAACAAAAACAACACCCAACTTAATTTCCATAATAAGAAAACATATTCTTCAAAAGCATAGGTTTTACAAAAATATTTCCAGAAAAGTTAAAACAGAAAATTTCTACTTACCCAGAAACAATAGAAATAATAAAGAGATTTCATTAGGAAAAGGAAAAATGATCCAAGATGCACATCTGCAACGCTGGAGAAAGGAAAGAGCAATAGAAATAATAAATATATGTGCAAATCTAAATTAATATTGATTGCACAGAGCAATAAAAAGCTTGTGTAATTTATACATAATTAAAATAATTGGCAAAAATACATTAAAAGGTAGAAATGGGTAAATGGAGTAAAATGGAGTTTCAAAATTATGAAGAATGCTGCAAAAAGTTCTAATTTATACTAGATTATATTAAGAGAACGAATGCAAAAACACATTGGTTACCCATTAAATAATGTCAAAAATATGCAACTAAAAAGCCAACATATGATTAATTCAAAGAAAGTTTATGGCAATATAAACTAAAAATATATATATTTCTTTTTTCCCTTCTTCCCTCCCTTCTTTCCTTCTTCCTCCTTTCCTCCTTCCTTCCTTCCTTCTTTCCTTCCTTCCTTCCTTCTTTTCTTTCTTTCTTTCATTTTTTGACAGGGTCTTGCTCTATCTCCCAGACTGGAGTGCAGTGACACAATCATGGCTCACTGCAGCCTCAATCTCCCAGGCTCAAACGATCCTCCTACCTCAGCCTCCTGAGTAGCTGAGACTACAGGTGCATGCTACCATGCCTGGCTAATTTTTTATTTTTTGTGGAGATGGGGTCTTAACATCTTTTCCAGGCTGGAAAAAAGTCTATTTCTATAAACTAACTCAAACAATTAAAAATGAAATGAAAATGCTATTTGTAATAGTATAAAAATATAAAAACTAAGGGATACATTTATCTAAAGATACATAAAATATGTACAACTGAAATTATGAAGCATTTTTTTAAGAAACTAAATTAATTTAGTTAGAGTTAAATAGCAATTTGTCAGTGCAATGTCCCAAGTGTCTAAAATAATGCTCACACTTCAGTAAATATTACAGGATAAATTAATTTAGTTTCTTAAAAATTAAATAAAAAAAAAATGGAGAGGCATACTAAGTTCATGAATTGAGATATTCTATATTATTATAATATCAATATTTTCTCCAAAATTTGTGATTTCAACAAAACCTGAATATAAACCCAAGTTGTGGAATAGAAACTAACAAATTGATTATAAAATGTAAAAAATGTGTAATAGAAATTACCAAAACAATCTAGAAAAAGAAAGACAAAGGTGCAGGATTTATTTTGACTATTTCAAGATTTCATTAAAAATAGAGTTCTTGAAACCAAATAGAGTTTATCTAATTGAATTTCAAAATTACTTGGACTGGTGACTCCTTTTTTTCCCACCTTTTAAATGAAAATGTCTATAATTAATTTCCTGTCCCTGGGCTGCTATTGTATTTTGAGAGATGATAACTTGCTTTCTAGTTTTGCGTGTACAGAGATGGAGAGCAGTTTTGCCCCAGGATAGATTCTACCGAGTTTCATCCTTACCTGATTTAAATAACATTAGAGACTTTTGAGCTGATAAGATTTAGATGACATTTTGAACTTTGAGTTGATGCTATAACAGGTTGAGACTTTTAGGGATATAGGCATGTGGTGAATGTAATTTGGATTGGGACAGACATGAATTTTTAGGAGTCATATGGCAGACTGTGATAGGTAAAATAATTCCCCTCCCATGCCTTCTCCCTCTTCCCCTAGCCAATGTGCATGTCCTAATTCCTAGAGACAGTGGATGTGTTACTTTACATGGGAAAGGAACTTTGCAAATGTAATTAACTTAAGGATTTTGAGATGGGAATATTATCCTGGATTATGAAGGTAGGCACAATGTAATGTAAGGTTTAAACAGGAGGGACACAGAAGTGACAAAATCAGAGATGTTGTGATAACAGAAGGTGGGCCAAAGTGATTCTATTGCTGGAAGGAGGGCACAAGTCAAGGTATACAGGTAGTACCTTTACAAACTGAAAAATCCAGAGAAATTAATTATCCTTTAGAGCCTTCAGAAGGAACGCAGCCTTACCAACACATTAGGTTTAGCCTAGTAGGACCTATTTCAGACTCTGGTCTCCAGAACTGTAAAAAAACAAAAATTGTGTTATGTCACTAGTCTGTGATAATTTGTTATAGTAGTAATAGGAAACTAATACATGTGAAAATTGAAAAAGAAATGTAGCATTATCATAAAGACAATTATAGCTCAGTAGAAGACTGTAGAGTCCAGAAATAGATGAAATATTGAAAAGACCATTGATTTTTGACAAAAGTTTGACTAATTCAATAAGAGAAAGGAGTCTTTCTAAGAAATGGCAGTTTAAAAACTGGAAGTCAGTACAAACAATAGGCCTCAACCTCTATTTCACAACATATATAAAATTAATTTGAGATGAATTATAGTTCTAAATATAATACTTAGAACTACTCTTGAAAAAGCATAGGAGAATATCTTTGCAACCTTAGACTAGGCAAAGCTTTCATAGGTAGGATATAAAAAACATTAATTTAAAAATGATAAATTAAAATTAATTAAAATTTTAAATTGTCAAGAAAATGAATAATAAGCAGGAGACCAGGAAAAAAATTCCATATACATATTATATCCAGAATATATAGAGAACTAAATAATAAGACCAGACATGGTTGCTCACGCCTGTAATCCCAGCACTTTGAGAGGCAGAGGCAGGAGGATGACTTGCACCCAGGAGTTCAAAAAAAGCCTGGGCAACGTGATGAAACCCCATCTCTACAAAAATTAGCCTGGCATGGTGGTGTGTGTCTATAGACTCAGCTACTTGGGAGGCTGAGGTGGGAGGATCACTTGAGCCCAGGAAGTTGAGGCTGCAATGAGCTGTAATCATGTCACTCCACTCCAGCCTGAAAGACAGAGTGAGGCTCTGTCTGAAAACAATAACAACAACAAAAGCTTAATAATAGAATGACAACAGAATTTCTAAATGGGCAAAAGATTGAGCAGGCACAACAAAGGAAGATGCACTAAAGACCAGTGAACACAGAGAAAATTAATAAGGTTTAGTCATCGGGAAAGTATAAGTTATAATAAGAATGAGATATCCCTTGTATACCCATTAGCATAGATAAATTAAAACCACTGACAATACTGAAGGTTAGCAAGGATGTGAGGCAACTAGAACTTATACAGTGCTGACTGGAGTATAAAAAATAGATCAACAAATTTGGAAAACAGTGTGAAAATAATTTCACTCTTAGGTATTACACAAAAGAAATGGTAACATATGTGCACTAAAATACTTAAACAGGAATATGCATAGCAGCTTTGTTCATAATAGCAAAAAACAATGTGAAACAACCCAAATGTCCAGCAACAGACAAATGGATGAGTAAATTGTGGTATTTTCTTCCAGTGAAATACTATTAGCAATTAAAACAGAAACTATTGTTATACAATAATATAAATGAATCTCAAAACTATCATACTGAAAGAGTAAAGACAGGGTACATATGATATAATCTTATTTAAATAAAGCATTAGAAAAAGAAAAATGAGTCTATAGTGAAAAATAAGCAGAGCAGTGGTTGCCTCTTTGTGATGGCAATTAATTGGAAGTAGCACAATGAAAATATTCTATATTTTGATGGAAGTGTGGGTTACTCAGGTGTATGCATCAAACTGTACCTATATGATTTGTGAATTATAGATGGGAATTATACTCAAATGAATAAAAACTAGTTTAAAAATCCATTTAAAATAGTTAATAAAAAAAAGGCGCCTCCAATTAAAAGAGAAAGTATCACAATTGTTGTAATATTTGTCCTGGGTCTTGAGGAAAGAAAAATTTTCCAGGTGAGGACATGATTAGAAAAATTAAACAGCAGACTGTAATCCAAGAAGATGATTGTACTCCCCCGCCGCCCCCATCCCCACAGCCTATTAGACATTCAATAAACATGATTGCCTAAGTATACTAAAGGATATCCAAAAAATTACTATTTTTATTATGTAAGTACAATAAAATTTGAAAAATACAGAAATGTTTGAAGGTAAGAAAAAAGTCATCTATAGTTGAATTTTCTTTTCCTTGCTTAAACTTTACTTTTACACGAATGTAATCACAGTATATATTGTTTATAAAGTTGTTTTTCTCTTAGCATAATGTTGCAAACATTTAAAAATTTTTTGCATGTTCATGGTAAATGTCATTTTAACAATTGTATAATATTCTATTTCTTCGTTTTAATTTTTATATTGTATACTGACAATTTGTAATTATATATATATTAATGGGATGCAACATAATGTTATGATTCATGAACACCATGTGGTATAATTAAATAGAACTAGTTAACTTATTCTTCACTTCAAATATTTTTTTTTGCGTGTGAGAACATTTGAACTTTACTTGCTTAGTGATTTTGTAATGTACAATACTCTATTCAACACACTTTACAATATATCTGAAAAACAAAACAAAAAAAATTCTCCCATCTAAGTAAGATTTTGCTGTATTGAATAAATCTTTCAAAATGTATGCTTTCTTTTAGATGTCTACACATTCATCACCTTCTTGTCTTTCAGAGGGATTATTTTCGTTAGTAGTGATACTCTTTTTTCCTGATGATTTCTTTTGCATTTAAGTCTATTTTGCTTGATATGTGTGTGTAAATTTATGTGAGCTATTTTTTGGTTTATAATTGCCAGGGATATTGTTTTCATCTTCACTTCCAACTCTCTTATAACAAAATGTTTTATGTTCATCTCTTTGTAGATAACGTAAAAGAGATGTTATGAGTTGAATCTGAAAATATTCATCTTTAATAATTTTATTATATAATGTTCAGAAAAGTATATATATGCATTTATAAGTTTCTATAGATTTGTTTTACATATATGTATATATTATACCTTATTTTCCAAGCATAATAATAAAACAAATTACTTTTATGAACTCATCAACGCATCACCAACGTAAGAATTTAAATATTACCAATTCAAAAAGTAAAAATAAAAAAGAGCAAGTGGCAAATCTATAGCTACGGAGGGAATGAGAGAAAGAATGTGTCAGAGGTTAAGTCTTGAAAGATGGTTTCACATTTAATTATGAAAGACATTGGTATAATGTTCAGAAGTATGGCTCAATCTTAAAGGCATGAGGAAGTGCCCCAGGTTCCAAACAAAGGCAAACATGATCAGGTTAACATATTTGTAATATTTTAATAATTGCATGAGATGGACTGAAGTAAAAAGAGATTTGGCAAAATTGTCAGTTAGAAAGGATATGTAATATTTGATGTGGAAGATGTTAAGTGAATAGAAGTATAAATGAAGACAAATGAATTGTAATTGGGAAATATTTGAAGGCCAATTTATAGGCCTTGGTGACTGCTTAAATGGGAGTGAAGGACATTTGAAAAACAGGTTTAAGAGAGATTGGCATCTAATTATTTGTCAAAACCCAAAGAATGGGAGAAATATCTCAATAAAAGTAAAGAGATAGAGTGCTAAAAGCAATTTTTATCGGGCCTACTGAGAAAGAAGAAAGAACATGTATAAATAAATTAGGATGAATTGATAGCTGTGTTTTTAAAATTATTTCATATGATGAAAATAGTTAACTCATTCTGAAACTGAAATAGTACACTTTATTGTTGTAAACTAATCTACAGTAAAGATTGTTGATAACCACAGTCTGAGATTAATATTTATTAGACTGAACTTAGAAGTACTTTGAAGAAGCACATGTGGGAATGCAAGTTGATTTTATGATCAACCCAGTTTTATTTTCCTCAAAAGAGATCATAAAATATACTTCTTTGATGTCAGCCACTGAGCCTAGATTGGCACAAGACTTAGTAAATGTAATATATATTCTTTCATTGATCGATCTATTGATTGATTGATGATTGATTTATACAGAAGAGATGTACATAGTTTCAGGGTACATGTGATAATTTAATACATTAATATAATTTGTAAAGATCAAATCAGGATACTTGGAATATTCATCACCTTAAATATTTGTCTTTATGATAGAAACATTCAAATTATTCTCTTCAGCTATTTTTAAACGCACAATACATTATTGTAAACTGTGGTCATCCTACTCATCTATCTAATTCTAGGTCTTATTTTTTCTATCAAACCTTATATCTGTACCCATTAATCATCTTCTCTTCATCCTCCCCTCTTCCCTCCCCTTCCCTGTCTCTGGTAGCCACCAATCTACTCTCTCTCTCTCATAAGATAAACTTTTTTTGCTCTCACATATGAGTGAGAACATGTAATGTTTATCTGTGCTTGGCTTATTTCACTTAATATAATGGCCTCAGATTCCATCTAGGTTGCTGGAAATGCCAAGATTTCATTCTTTATGCCAATAAGTTTCTGTAGTGTATAGAAATCACATTTTCTTTATCCATTCATCCATTGACGGACACTTAGGTTGACTCCATATTTTCGCTATTGTGAATAGTGCTGCAGTAAGCATGGGGGTAAATATGTCTTCTCAGTTTATTGAGTTTCTTTCTTTTGGAGACATACCAGTAGTGTAATTTTGAAATTGTATGCCATTTCTATTTTTAGTGTTTTGAGGAACCTCCATATTGTTCTCCATAGTGGCTGTACTAATTTATATTCCCATTAACAGTGTACAAGTGTTCCCCTTTCTCCACATCCTCACCAGCTACTGCTATTGTCTTTTTGATAAAAGCCATTATAACTAAGGTGAGATGATATCTCATTGTGATTTTGATTTGCACTTCTCTGATGATTAATAATGTCGAACACTTATTCATAAATCTGTTAGCCATTTCTACTTCTTCTTTTCAGAAATGTCTATTCAGATCATTTACCCATTTTTAATTTGTATTATTTGGTTTTGTTGTTGTTATTATTGGGTTGTCTGAGTTTCTTATATATCTTGGTTACTAATCCATTGTCAGATGGGTAGTTTGCAAATATTTTCTCCCATTCTATAGGCTGTATTTTCATTTTATTGATTACTTTCTTTGCTGTATAGAAGCTTTTTAGTTTGCTATAAACCTACTTGTCTATTTTTATTTTGGCTGCCTGAGCTTTTGAAGTTTTATGCAGCAAGTCTTTGCCCAGATCAATGTCCTGGGGTGTTTCCCCAATGTTCTCTTGTAGTAGTTTCATATTTTCAAATATTACATTTAAGTTTTTAATCCATTTTGATTTTATTTTTGTATATGGTGACAGATAGGAGTCTAGTGTCATTCTTCTGCATACAGATATCCAGTTTCCTAGGGCCATTTATTGAAGAAACTGTCTTTTCCCCAACGTATATTATTTGTCAAAGATTAGTTGGCTGTAAATGTGTGGATTTATATCTGGGTTCTATATTATATTCCACTGCTTTATATATCCATTTTTATGCCAGTACCATGCTGATTTGATTATTGTAGCATTGCAGTAAATTTTGAAGTCAGGTAGTGTAATGACTCCAGTTTTGTTCTTTTTGCTCAGGATTCCTTTAGCTATTTAAGGTCTTTTGTGGCTCTGTATAATTTTTTTTTCTATTTTTATGAAGACTTTATTAAAGAATCTGATAGGAATTGGATTGTATTTGTAAATTACTTTAGGCAGTATTGTCATTTTAACAATATTCTTCAAATTCACAAACATGAAATATTTTCTTATTTTTTATGTTCTCTTCAATTTCTTTCCTCAGTGTCTTATAGTTTTCCTTATATAGATTTTTCACTTCTTTGGTTAAATTGATTCCTTGGTGTTTTCTACTTTTCTAGCTATTGTAAATGGGATTGCCTTTTTGATTTCTTGTTTGGATTGTTTCCTGTTGGCCTATATAAATGTTACTTCTTTTTAATATTGGTTTTATATCCTGCCATTTTACTGAATTTTTTTATCTAACAGTTTTTTTGGTGGCGTCTTTAGGTTTACTTAAGTATAAGATCATATTATCTGTGAACAAGGCTAATTTGATTTCTTTGTTTCTAATTTTGACTCCCTTTATTTATTTGTTTTGCCTAATTGCTCTGGTCAAAACTTCTAGTGCTATGTTGAATTACAGTACTGAAAGTGGGCATCATTGTCTTATTCATATCTTAGAGGAAATGCCTAAAAATTTTTCCACTTCAGTGTGATGTTAGCTGTGAATTTGTCATAAATGGCGTATTTTGAGATATGTTCTTTCTATATGTTGTTTGATGAGAGTTTCTTTTTTTTAAAATCACAAAGATATGTTGAATTATATTGAATACTTTTTCTGCATTTATTGAGCTGATCATGGTTTTTGTTCTTTGTTCCATTAATGTGATGTAGTAAATTTACTGACTTGCTTATGTTGAACTATCCTTGTATCTCTGGGATGAATTCCACTTGAATATGGTGAATGTTCTTTCCAATTTGTTGTTGGATTTGGTTTGCTAGTATTTTCTTGAGGATTTTGGCATCAATGTTAATCAGTGATATTGGCCTGTAGTTTTCTTTTTTGTTGCTTCCTTGCCTGGTTTTGGCATCAGGACAATTTTGGCCTCCTGAATTGAATTTGGAAGTAGTCTCTCCAACTTTTCTGAAGATTTTGAGTAGAATAGGTACATCTTTATAAATTCAGTAAAATTCATCAATAAAGTTATTAGGTTCTCAACTTTTCTTTGAGGGAGAATTTATATTACAGCTGCAGTCTTGTTGTTACTGATTTATTAAGGTTTTTCTATTTATTCATTGTTCAATCTTCATTGGTTATATGTGTCCAGAAATTTATCTATTTCTTCTATGTTTTCCAAATTATTGACATATAGTTGTTTATAATATTCTTTGATGATTCTTTGCATGTCTGTTATCTCACTTGTTTTGTCTCTTTTTCCATTTCTGATTGTATTAGTTTGGGTTTCTCTCCTTTTTTTCCTTAAAAGGCTAGTTGATTTTGTTTATCTTTTCAAAATCCAGCCTTTAGTTTCATTGATTTTCTGTATTGTTTTTATCTCAGTTTCATTTATTTTAGCTCTTGCATTTAGTATTTCTTTTCTTCTACTAACTTTGGTTTTATTTTGTTCTTGCTTTTCTAGTTCCTTTAGGTTGCTTATTTGAAGTCTTTCTCCTTTGTTGATATAGAAATTTATCGCTGTAAAATTTCCTCTTATTACTGCTTTTGCTGTATCCTGTAGATTTTCATATGTTTAAATACATTTTTACATTTTTCTTAATTTCTTTATTTGTCGTTTTTTTTTTTTTTTGCTCGGGAGCATGCTGTTCAATTTCTATGTGTTTGTGAAGTTTCTGAGGTTCATCTTCTCATTGATTTCTAGTTTTATTCCACTGTAGTCAGACAAGACAGTTGATATGACTTCTATATTTATGAATATGTTCAGACTTGCTTTGTGGTGTAAGACATAGTCTATTCTGGAGGACATTTTATGTTTTGATGAAAAAATTGTCTATTCTGCAGCAGTTAAGTAAAATGTTCTATAAATGTCTGTTAGTCCTATGAGGTCTAGTGTGTTGTTTAACTCCAGTGTTTCTTTGTTGATTTTCTGTCTACATGATCTGTCCATTACTGAGAATGGGGTGATAAAGTCCCCTATTATTATTGAATTGCAGTCTATCTCTTTCTTTAAATCTATTTATGTTTGCCTTATATAATTTGGAGCTGCCATGCTGGGTGCATAGATGTTATATTCTCTTGCTGAATTAACCACTTTATCATTATATAGTAACTTTCTTTGTCTCTTTTTACAGTTTTTGATTTGTAGTCTTTCATCTAAGTATAGCTTCTCCTGTTCTTTTTGTTTCCTTGTTTCCAGTTACATGAGATATCTTTATCCTTTCACATTCAGTCCCTGTGTGTCTGCATAGGTGAAGTGGATTTCTTATATGTACCATACAGCTGGGTGTTGTTTCTTTTTTCATTATGCCACTCTATGCTTTTTATTTGGAGAACTGACTTTACATTTGGTGTGATTATAAGTAAGGACTCACTACTGACATTTTGTTCCTTGTTTTCTGATTGTTTTGGAACTCCTGTCTTCCTTCTTTTTTTACTGTCTTCCTTTGTGGTTAGCTGAGTTTCTCTGGTAGTATGTTTTAATTCATTGTGTGTGTGTGTGTGTGTGTATGTGTGTGTGTGTGTGAGAGAGAGAGTCTATTGTAGATTTTTGCATCGTGGTTACCATGTGGCTTATAGAAACATCTTATTTTAAAATAAACAAGTTATTTTAAAGAGATGACAACTCATCTTACATCACAAAGCAGAGTATGATTAGAGAAAAAAATTTTTAAAAATCCATACTTTATCTCTATCTCTCCTACATTTGACTTTTAACTATTTCAATTTACTTAATTTTATTTTATCTATCTATTTACAGGTTGCTGTATCTATTACAGTTATTGACAAATTTGTCTTTGGGCCTTATAGTCAAAAAATTAATTGATTGCACACCACAATTACAGTATTACAGTATTTTGGATTTTCCAATTTCTTTAATTTACCAGTGGGTTTTTTATACAATTTTATACCATTTATTTTACTTCTTTTTTTTTTCAGATTGAATAACTCCCTTTAGCATTTCTTGTAAGACAGATCTAGTGGTGATGAATTCTCTCAGCCTTTGTTGTCTGGGAAAGACTATCTCTCCTTTATATTTGAAGAATAACTTTGTTGGATACAGTATTCTCAAATGGCAGCTTTTTTTTTCTTTTGGCAATTTGAAAATATTATTTTACTCCCTCCAAGCTTGTACAGTCTCTGTTGAGAAGACAAATTAGAGCTCCTTTATATCTCATATGCTTCTTTTCTCTTGCTGCTTTTAGGATCCTTTCTTGTCTGTCAACTTTGAGATTTTGATGATTATATGCCTTGGAGTAGCTTTATTTGAGTCAAATCTGGTTAGTGTTCTCTGATTGTCCTGTACCTAGATATTTATATCTTTCTCAAACTTTGAGAAAAAAATTTGTTATTATTTCTTTGAATAAGCTAATTCTTGCTTTGCTCAACTCTCCTTTGAACACCAGTAACTCTTAGATTTGGTCTCTTGAGGTTATTTCTATATCTTGCAGGCATTCTTTGTTTCTTTTTATTCTTTTTACTTTTTTCTTCTATGACTATATATTTTCAAATAGCTTGTCTTTGAGATCACTGATTCTTTCCCATGTTTGATCCATTCTGCTGTTGAGAGTATCTAATAATGTTTTTTAGTTCAGGAAATAAATTTCTCAATTCCAAGGTTTTGGTTTGATTTTTAAAATTGTTATCTTAATGTCTTTGCTAAATGTCTCCGATTAATTTCTAAATTGCTTTTCTCTGTTGGTTTGAAGATCTCTGCATTTTCTTAAAACTGTAGTTTTGAATTATTGGCCAGAACAGCTCTCGTATCACCGTCTTATTAGGGTCAGGCACTGTTTTTTTTTTTGCCATTTATGGAGATCATGATTTTCTTCTTGCTCTTGCTTTTTATGGATGTATATCTATGGCATTGCATTGAAAGATTTGTCATTTATTCCACTCTTCTTTGTCAGGTTTGTTTTCGTTTTTATTGGGTATATTTGCTCAGAGTTTTCTTATCTCTAGGTCAGTGCCTTCTTTTTCACTCTAGGTGGTGTCTTAAGTTCAAGTTTGCCATGGATGTAGTGAACAATCATAGTGCCATCCTTTGCAAATGGAGATTTTTTTCTGGCAGTGTGGAAAGGCTGGCTAGGATTTTGTGCCCAGGATACCTGTACAACATATCTTCTACAGAGTGGTGCTACAGAATAGCCACTCTGATTTGTCATCTCTTTTGGCCAACTTATAAAGCAGTGTTTCCAGAGGTTGGGCTGGGTATCCTGACTCCCTTCTTTGTCTCTGCCTGTCCTTGAAGTCCTTGAAGATATTTCTAACTTAATGAACTTGTGATGCTTCCTCTGTGTTAAGGCAGGGACAGGTCTCCTACCAGGGAACCCAAGATGGTGGGGAAGCTCATAGTTTACTTCAATTTCACTTTTTCTAGAGTAGGAACTCTAAAGTGTGGGAAAACTTTCTGTGCACTTGGGGTTGGGCAGAATGAGATGGTGAAAAGTTATGGGTGTCAAAGTTTGATTTTCTTATCGTCTGCTAAGAGTATTTTTAATTTCTCTATGGTGCTAGGAACTGTTTCATCTTCATATTTAAAATTTGTAATACTACTGGTGACAATCTCAGTGTTGTGTTTCTTTTTTGTTTGTTTGTTTCTGTTAGGAAGAGTGAAGCCTGCTTGCTTCCATGCCATTTTGAAACCAGAACCTACATTCAAAATAATATTAGATATTTGGAGTACATCAGGCTAGTAGATAAGCTACATATTAACCCAATGGTATGAAAACTTCAATTTTACTTATTTTTATTCAGACATCATGCTATGGAATAATTTTTTAATTGGCCTACCCATTTTAAAATATATCAGTCAGAAAGTCTTGCCTCATCACAAGCTAGAAGTTATGGATACAGAGTGACATTCTTTACTATGCTGATGAAGAAATAAATTACCAACTCAGCCTTTTTCTGGTGGTGCAGTTAGCTGCCTGGGGTCTCAGCAGCTTCACTTCATTTAACATGAAGAAGTACAAAACTGACATACAGAAGTTTTATGGAGAAATCACTCATAATAATTATTTTTTTAAACTTAGTAAAAGGTTTTAAACTAAATATATGACTGTTAAAGAACACGTATTTTTCTAAAAAAACTACTTTATGTATAATTACGGAAGGCTATAAATTAAATTTGGCTGCTTGTTTGTTATTTTCATCCCTTATTCCTTCCTGTCTCCATTGATAAGCACAATTATTGGCCTAAAAGAGGTTTTTAATACCAATTTTTAGACTGCATTCTAGCCTGGGCAATAAAACAAGAATCCCGTTCTCTCTCCCTTTCTCTTCCTCTTTCTTTCTCTCTTTCATTTTTTTTTCTTCCTTTTGCTCTTTCTTTCTTCTTTTCTCTCTTTTTCTTTCTTTCAAAAAAGAAAAAGAAAAAATAAATAAATAAATAAATAATTTACATTTTCTTCTTTATAAACACTTTTTTGCAACTTAAAGTTAATCAGGATATTCACTTATCTTGTCACTATCAAATATTTTTACATGATTAAAATATTAATGAATTATGGGATTATTTAAATAAATTTTATTGTGCTATAATTCATATACAATAAGCTGAATGCTCCCATTTAAAGTGAATAGTTTGGTGAGCCTTGACAATTGTTTATGCCCATGTAACCACCACACTGGTTAAGATATGAAATATTTATTCATGGACCTTGTGTTTCTTTTTGGACAGTCACTCCAACCTACCCTAGGTACAAGAGATATGATTTCTATTCTTATAGATTAGAGATATCTGTTGCAGAACTTCATATAAATGAAATCGTAATGTGTATACAAAGTTGTACATCAAAATCTGCAGGTTATTGGTTCCAGGACTCCTCTGGATATCCGCTATATAAAATGATATAGCAGTTACATGTAACCTATGTATATCTTCCCATATATTAAAGTCACCTCTAGATTACTTATAATACCTATAACAATGTAAATGCTATATAGATGATTATCCTGTATTTTTGTTTGTATTATTTCTATTGTTGTGTTTTTACTTGTTATTGTTTTGGATTTTTTTCCTGAATATTCTATCATGGTTGTTATAATCCCCAAATGCAAAACTTGTGAACTCAGAAGGTCAGCCGTATCCCCTTTATCTGTGGCTTTCCTCTGTGTGGTTTTACTTACCTGTAGCAAACTGATCTGAAATATTTCCGAGAGAGAGGCTCCACATTCACATAATATTTATTACAATATATTATTGTAATTCTTCTATATTATTATCACTTATTGTTAATATCTTACTTTGCCAAATGTATAAATTAAACTTTATTATGGGTATGTATGGGTAGGATAAACAGTATTTATAGTCATGTGTAGCTTAATAATAGGGGTACATTCGAAGAAATGTTCAGGTGATTTTGTCCCTGTGTGAACATCATGGAATGTACTTACACAAACCTAGGTGGAATAGGCTACCCTGCACCTGGGGTATGTGGGATAGTCTGTTCCTTCTCGGCTGCAACTCTGTACATTTCCCTCTACTGAATACTGTAGGTAGTTGTTACAAAATGGTAAGTATCTGTGTATCTAAACATATCCAAACATAGAAAAGGTACTGTAAAAATACTGTGTAACAGATAAGAAAAGGATATGCTAGTATAGGGCACCTAGCATGAATGGAGCTTGCAGGGATGGAAGATTCTCTGGCTAAGTCAAGAAGTGAATGGTGAGTGAATGTGAAGGCCTAGGACATTACTTCATACTATTGTAGGTTTCTAAACACTGTATAGTTGGGATACAATAAATTGATGAAAGTTTTCTTTTTATAATAATAAATTGATCTCAGCTAACTATAACCTTTTTATACTGTTAAAATTTTACATTTTTAAGATTTTTTAACATTGTGAGTTTTGTAGTAACACAGCTCAGAAAAACACATTGTACAGCTGTACAAAAATATTTTCTTTTTTATATCCTTATTCTATAAGCTTTTCTCAATTTAAAATTTTTAATTTTATTTTTTTAAAAACTAATACACAAACACACGCAATCAACTTGGCATCCACATGGCCAGGACCAACATTATCACTGCCTTCCACTTCCACGTCTTCTCCCACTGGAAGGTCTTCAGCGACAGTAACACCCGTGTTGCTGTCATCTCTCATGATAACAAACCCTTCTTCTGGATACCTTCTGAAAGGCCTGCCTGAGGCTTTTTTACAGTTAACTTTTTTTTTAGTAAGTAAAAGGAGTACACTTTAAAATAACATTAAAAAGTAAAGCATAGTAAATACATAAACCAGTCACCTATTATCATCATCAAGCATTATGTATTGTACATAATTGCATGTGCTGAACTTTTATAAGACTGGCAGTAGGTTTGTTTACACCAGCTTCACAACAAGCAGGTGAGTAATGCATTGCACTACAATGTTATGATGGTTATATCATTAGGCAACAGAAAATTTTTCACTCTATTATAACTTATGAGACCACCATTCCAGGGATATCCACTCTTTTGGCTTCCTTGGGCCACATTGGAAGAAGAATTGTCTTGGGCCATACATAAAATACACTAATACTAACAATAGCTGATGAGCTAAAAATATTGCAAAAAAAAAAATCTCGTAGTGTTTTCAGAAAGTTTATGAATTTGTGTTGAGCTGCATTCAAAGCTGTCACGGACCACATGCTGGCTGTGTGCCATGGGTTGGACAAGCTTGAATATACAATTTGTTGTTTGTTGAAATGTCGTTATGTGGTGTATGACTGTACTGCAGGGTTCCGTACTATCCATGGTTTCAGACACTCACTAGGGGTTTTGGAACATATCCCCAACAGATGGGAGGTGGGACAGGTACTGTACTTATGTACCCAGCTGCATTCACTTGGGTTACTTTTAAGATTCATTCATGTTATTTGTGTATCGCAGCTTGTTCTTTCACATTGCTGACTAGCATCCTTTTTTATAATAAACACACCACAATTTAGATATTTGGGTTTCCACTTTGTGGCTATTACTAATAAAGCTACTGTGAACATTCTTTTCTTAGTCATTTTGTGGTTATAGTTTTCTTTCTCTTGGGGAAATGTATACAGGTGTAATTTTGTTGAATCATATATGTGCATGTTTAACATAAGAAACGATCAAACTGTTTTCTAAAGAGGCAATAACATTGAAAACTACCATGAGCACATTTTTTCATAAGATAGTTCCAGTTGTTTCACACTATCACCACTTCTTGGTATTGTTAATTTTTAAAAGTTTTAGGCATTCTAATGGTAATGTAGTGGTAATCCCACTGTCCTTTTTCCCTAATAATTATAACTTTTTTCCCCCAATGATTAATGTGTTGAGCCTTTTTTCATGGACTTATTAACCATTTGTGTCTCTTGTGAAGTGTCTGTTTAATACTGTTGCACATTTTAATTTAATTTTAACCTTTTATTATCCAGTTGTGTTCTATATATATTCTGGGTGCAAGGTATTGGTTAGATTCCAGCCCTAGCTGGGTTTCCAAACAAATGCAGCCATACAAATGACCACAGCTATTAAAAAACAGAGTAGAGTAACTGGCCACTTAAGTCCAGCAAACTCATAACATCATGAGATATAATAAATTGTTGCTTAAAAAGGCGTTTGTTAGATATATGTTACATATACCTTACATATGTAATATATACTGTTACTATTTTATTTCAATCCATGTTTTGCCTTTATATCTTCTTAAAAGTGTCCTTTGAAGAGCAGAAGTTTTCATTTTACTGTTTTTTTTTTTTTTTACCTTTATGGTTAGTATTTTATGTCTGTGTGCTTGTGTCTGGATATTTGTGTCTCTGTGTGTGTGGTTTCTGTTGAAGAAATCTTTGTCCCAAGGTTGCAAATATTTTCTCACCTTTTTTTTTTCTTAGAAGATTTAATCCTTCAGTTCTGTATTTAGTTCTATTATTCATTTTGAGTTTTACTGTGTGTATGATGTGAGATAGGGTTTGATTTTATCAGACTTTTCATGACAGTTGTTCCAGTACTATTTGTTGAAAAGATTAATTCTTTCTTCATTGTATTGCCTTGAAACTTTTGTTGAAAATCAATTGCTGTCATATATGTAGGTCTATTTCTGGATTTTCTATTCTATTCCATTGATCTATATGTCTCTACTTATTCCAATTTTACACTGTCTTGATAATTTTAGCCTTATGATAAGTATTAAAATTTCCTCAAATTATTTATTTTTTCTTTTTCAAAATTGTTTTTAATAATTCTAGGGCTTTTGTATTTCTATATTAAAAATTATAGTTAACGTTTCAGCTTTTACCTGCTGGATTTTTTTTTTACTGAAATCAAATGATGTTTATAGATTATTTTGGAGATGAATTGATATTTTATTAATATTGAGTCTTTCAATCCATACACAGGGCATATGTCTCTATTTCATAGGCTTTCACTAAAAAGAAATTCCTATTCATTTATTCATACTTTCAATAGTCAATACTTTCTTTAATTTTACTCAAAATGTTTTGCAGTTTTCAGTGCATGTTTCGGATCAAATTTGCATAATTTATTCTCTTAATGCAATTATAAGTGGTATTTAAATTTTAAAAATGTATTTATATTGTCCATTTCCATTGGATTTCAGAAACTGATCAGAATTTGTCACTGTTTATTAAAAAAATTTGAATTCTTTTCTTCATGTACTAAAACTCTAAGGTCCTTTAATGAAGTAAAACATTTTGCCCCATGCAATCTGGCTCCTGCTGTCCTACTGACCTCTTTGCCCCTCATTTACTCTGCACCAGACACGCTGACCTCCTTTCTCTTATTTAAGCATGCCAAGGACTCTTCCGCTCCAGGGACTTGCTCTTATTTCTTCCTTGAAATGCACTCCTTCCTGCATTCACACAGGATGCTCACTTTCTGTGAGACCTTTCCCAGTTCCAGTATATAAAAAGGTAGCACTTACCCTTGCATGCTCCAGGAGCTGCCTGTCCCTTTTCTCTGGCTGGATTTTGTTCTGCAACATTTTATACCATCTCACACTCTCTGCATTTACTTGATTATTTTTCCATTTCCTGTCACTCCCACTATAAGCTCATGAGGGAAGGAACTTTGTTTTGTTCACTGCTATATTTATAATAATACTTGGTGTGTTGTAGCTGACTTCCAATAAGTACTAGAATGAATTGGCTTCATGGACCAAGAAAGAGAATGATTTTAGTGATAGATGCAGAAATCAGACTTCCATAGGTTGCAGAATGACAAGACAGTAGAGGAAACGTTGAATAGTGAGGAGTACTCTTGGAGGGGCTTGTTTGATGAGAGTATCTGAATAAAGTGACAGCCACTTGGTGAAGATAATAGAATAGGAAGTTTTTGCTGCTTAATGCTTTAACTATAGAACAGACTAAACATATTTATTTAAGAAGCCCAGCAAGTTCTCTTAATAAACTAAATCGAATTATCCTGTGTCCAAATAAATGGGGAATTTTCATGCAAGTTGGACCAATGGTCCATAGAGTTATGGACTCCATAACTCTTAATATCCAATGCTTGTCATTCTTCTTCCCATTAAAGCTTACTCATATCTGCTGTCCTTGTGTCGGGGGGTAGAAGGGTTAGTGCTTCTCCTTTTCCCCAGCCCACAATCATTAATTCATTGTCACCAGCTGAGACCAGGATGGCCAGCATAGTAGGGCCATTGTTCTCAAATGTATTTAGGGACAGAGCAAGCTCAAAAGCTTAGAATGAGGACAATCCATGATGGTATCTCTCTTCTGTCTCAGACTAGTCATGCTCCTTAATTGTCTTAGCCTGTGCGCTATCTATAAGTAGGGGATAATAAGACCTTCTCCATAGAACTATTAAGAAAATTATTGGAAAATACAGGTAAAGCATAAAATTTCTGGTGCCTAAAAGAAGAAGTTCTTTAATTGGTATCCACATATATAACATTTTTAAGGTGAACACTACATTCTGATACATAAAGTTCTATCCTCGCCTCAAGTTCTCCGTGTGTGTCCTGGGGGACCAGCTTAATATCTCAATCCTGGCTAACTGAAGCTTAGAGGTTACATGTTTTCTAGACTTCAAGTATATAAAATTGAAAGCATAAGTGAGATACCAATAGCAGAAAAATTATTGATTATATATTGAAATCTATTAAAAGATACAGAATTGGTTTTAATAATAGTAATTTTGATAATATAGTTTTTCTTGCAATGACATCAATAATTGAGAGTTTCTTTTTATTAGTACACAATAATTATACATATTTATGGGGGTACATGTGATACTTTGGTATACAAATATTATGTGTAATAACCAAATCTGGGTAATTAGGATGCACATCACCTCAAACATTTATCATTCTGGTTTTGGGAACCATTCCAAATCTTCTAATTTAGCTATTTTTAATTATAAAATAAATTATTGATAACTATAGTCACCCTATATTGATATCAAACAGTAGAATATAGTCCTTCTAGTTAACTGTATTTTTGTACCCATTAACCAACCAGACTTTATCCTTCCCTTCCCTATACCCTCCCCAGCCTCTGATAATCACCATTCTATTCACTCTATTCACTAGCTCTGTGAGATCATTGATCTTTTCTTTTAGCTTCCACAAATAAGTGAGAACTTGTGCTATTTGTCTTTCTGGGCCTGGCCTATTTTATTTAATATAATGTCCTCTAGTTCCCTCCATGTTGTTGTAAATGACAGGATCTCCTTCTGTTTTTATTGCTGAATAGTATTCCATTGCATGTGGTTATATATGTGTACACACACACACACACACACACACACACACACACACACACACATACATATACATTCATCTGTTAATGGAACTTGAATTGATTCTATACCTTGGCTATTATGAAGAGAGATGCAATACACATGAGATAAAATGCAGATATCTTTTTGATATACTGATTTCCCTTCTTTTGGATATATATCCAGCAGTGGGATTGCTGGATCATATAGTAGTTCTATTTTTAATGTTTTGAGAAATGTCCATGCTGTTTTCCATAGTGGCTGCACTAATTTATATTTCTACTAACCATGTACAAGAGTTTCCATTTCTCTGCATCCTTGCTAGGATTTGTTATTTCCTATCTTTTTGATAATAACCATTTTAACTGGGATGAGATAATATTTTGCTGTGATTTTGATTTGCATTTCCCTGACGATTAGTGATGTTGAGCATTTTTTTCATATGTCTGTTGGCCTTTTGTATGTCTTCTTTTGAGAAATGTTTATTCAGATTTTTACCACTTTGTAGTCAGATTATTTGTTTCCTCTTGGTTGAGTTTTTTTAGTTCCTTATATATTCTGATTTCTAATCCCTCGTCAGATGGGTAGTTTGCAAATATTTTCTCCCATTCTGTAGGTTGTCTTTTCATTTTGGTGATTGTTTTCTTTGCTCTCCAGAAGATTTTTAGCTTGATATAATTACATTTTAAAATGTTTGTTTTGATTGCCTGTGCTTTTGAGGTCTTACACAGAAAATCTTTGCCCAGACCAATGTCCTCAGCATTTTCCTAATGCTTTCTTTTAGTAGTTTCATAGTTTCAAGTATTACATTTAGGTCTTCAGTCCATTTTGATTTTATTTTTGTGTATGATGAGAGATGCGGGTCCAGCTGTACTCTTCTGCACATGTATATTCAGTTTTCCTAGTATCATTTATTGAACAGACTGTTCTTTCCTCAAATGTATGTTATTTGGCACCTTTGTCAAAAATGATTTGCCTATAAATGTGTGGATTTATTTCTAGGTTCTGTATTTTGTTCCATCAGTTTATATGTCTGCTTTTATACAAGTACCATGCTGTTTTGGTTCCTCTAACTTTGTAATATACTTTCAAGTCAGGTAATATGATGCCTTCAGCTTTGTTCTATTTGCTCAGGATGCTTTGAAAAGACTATTTTTGAAAAGTGTATAAAAAACAGTACTTATCTTCATTGTATTGAGATACAGAGTGATATATATTTTTTTCTTTTGCACACTGGTAAAGCTTGCCTTGCATTTTAGTCCTCTTTGAAGAGTATCATGTTTCAAGCAAGATTCATTAATTTTCAGAATAGTAATTTTTATTTTGTCCTACAACATGGTCAACATGACTCCACATTTTAAAATATAATTTGGAGCTAAATTATCTCAGAGATTCATGCTAATAAAATTGATCTAATTAGTTTTTCCCCTATATAAACTAGCTAGATTTGCTTTATTTCTTATCTCAAATTGTACTCCAGTGGCCATTTTGAAGTTGTATAATATTTTGACACAAGGATGTCTTAACAAGGAAATGCGGATGTATTAGAGAAGTCTATAAACTTTATTCCAAATAATAAATGTGCTTATGCTTAACTGTTGATGACTCAGTCATGTCATCTTCAAGCGTTAATTTTATGTAGTTTACTATCAGCCTTGTCTGCCTCTTCCTGTGGTGTCTTTTTGTAGGCACATGATGATGTGAAGCTCATCTAGGTGATTTACAGGCCAGCTGATGACACCTCTGTGTTCTATGTTCTATTTAAAGCTACAGTAAAAAAAAAAAAAACTATTGTGAGAGCTTTGTCTCTTGAGAAACACCATGACCTATTTACTTGAAAGCACAGGTCCTGAGATTTCTAGTATGTCAGGGATTTAAAACTTAGAAAAGCTCTTTGTTCTGTTATAAATTCCTTAAAGTGTACATCTAAATACTATTTTAGAACGTAGCAGAATCCCCATGGAGTCTCCATTCTGCCCCTCCCCTAGTCACGCAGTTGCTCTCCCTTAGGACACCTGTTATTCTTTTATTTTGTATCCATCTAGAGACATATGGACATATACAAGTATTTACAATAAAATATAAGTATATATATATATATATATATATATACATATATATATAGTGCATTTCTATAACACAAAAGCTGGCATATTACACAGTTTTGGGTCTTGCTTTTTCCCTCTAATAGTATGTTTTCCTTTATTTCTATATTGATATGCAAAGAATTTCCTCATTTTTGTTTATAGCTGAATTGTATTGCATTCTCTGGGTATAATTTCCGTAATCAGTTCTCAGTTTGTGAGTACTTGGGTTGCTTCCTCTTTGCTATTAGAAAATATTCTCTGACATAAATATACTGGTATGTTATATGAATGTGATAAAATTTATATCTTTAGGTTAAATCCTAATAGCTAGGAGTTGCTAGTTCAAAAATGATGAGATTTACATTTTGACACATATTGCTAAATTGCATTTCATCTAGGTTTCAACAATCTTCACTGCTATCATTTGAGTAAAAGAAGATGTCTTTGTTTTCTGTCCACTGGCCAAATCAGTATGTTACCAAATTCTTAAACTTTATTAAATTGGTAAAGTAAAAATGTAATCTCAGTATAGTTTTAATTTGCATTTCTGCAGTTATGAGCAAAATAACATGTTTTCCACTTATTGAACCATTTGCCCATTTTGGTTTTTCTTATCACTTTGAAAGATCAGTTTATGTATTAGAAAATTTGTTATTTTTTATAACATGAATTTTTTTCTCAAGTTGTCATTTGGCTTTATTTTTCCTTAAGCACACATTGTTGATTTTTGCATGATCAACTTTATAAATATTTTCCTTTATGGTTAAGTCCTGGCTTTTCTCCATTGGACACAGTATGCCTTATGGTATAAACTGGTCTTACCTCAATCCCAGGTCATATCATAACTGTTTATAGTTAGAAGATTAGATGCTTGTAAATTGATGCCATGAAACTTCTTAGAAATCGCTTTATTCTTAAATCCTTTAAGATTTTTCTCTAACCTTATTTCAACCTTTAAGATTGTTTTCAAAAAGGAAAGAAAGAAAAACTTTAACCTAATTCTGGTATTATTTAAGTAAACTTGAATTTAATGAGGATTAAATAATCTTAAAACATATTTGTCAAACATAACTAGCATCCAAAATGTTGACTTTTCTTTCCCTCTGAGTTGTATTTAACTGTATGCAGCAAGCTGATTTCTTTTTGATAGTATTATAAGAAGATAAATCCACTGGGTAAAATTTTGAAAACACTCCATGAAGGAGTCAACAAATATCACTTAAATTTGTGAATTTTCATATTGCATCAAAGTAGGTTTTCTGTTTGTTTCTGATATTTTATATAAGACGTTATATCAAAATAAGTAATGTTAACCCCCAAAATAGAATTGATTTACAATTCACTTCAGTTTATTTATATAAAGGTAAGAACTTTGCTGTAACTTTCATTCTTTGTGAATGTAAAACAATATCATGAAGCTCATTTTATGACCAGAAGTGAAAGAAGATAGACTTTAGTAGCAGAGTCACTGTCCTGTGACTGAAGATGAGACAAGAATTGATATTTGAAGTATCCATGAGAAAAGATATACTGTATCTTGACACTTAAAGGAAGAGTTTTGAAAATGAAACCTGATACTATAATTTTGTTATCTGGATTGAAGTAAAGAATTCTTTATTGCCTATCTGACTTTATTTTTCCTTGCCAACACTTATAAAGAAAGGAATTTTGCTCTATTTACCCAGGTAGGTAAAATTGAAAAAGACAAATAAATAGAATTTTTATTATATAAGGTTTGTGGGCTTGTGTGTGTAGGCACGTATAGAAAAGTTATTGGATTAAAAATTATTTTTTAACCAAGATACTAGATTAAATACAAATTCTGAATAAACAAGTTCAGTAGGTCTTTGTGGGCCTAGCTGAGAAAAAATTGACCAAATCAACCTTCTTAATTCTGAATTAACTGTTCTTGAAAAAAAACACTTGCATTTAATATGCAGTCTTTGAAGCCAGGCCTTACTCCTAACTTATTACAATGTAGGCAAAGGGAGGTGAGCTTGTCTACTGACTTGCTGCCTGACTTTGGCCAAGTCATGCCACTGATTATAACTCTGGCCACTTGCAGAATTGAAACAAAGAGACGCTATATTCATTCTATTTGGAAGAGGATGTTACATAGCCAGCTCTTAAAACTACTGTAAGATTGGTCTTTCTTAGCACAAATTTCTGGCCCTATGGAGTGTACCTGCTGACAGAGTACACTTATATTTGTCAATTTTGTGTGAGTGTGTGTGTCTTCTGTTTGTATTTTGGAGACAAAATACTTCACTATATTTAAATTTGTTAACTTTTCCTCATATGTTGATATTCAGGAGACTGTGTGTAAAAAACTAATTTCTCCTCCTCCTTAACAAAAGCTGAGTGTCAAGACATTAAAAAAAAACTCTTTGTTAAAAATGATTTTATTTAAATATCATTCATTAACTCTGTGCAATTGATATACCTTAACATTTTATTTGCTAATCCAGCCACATTTTTTTTCCCAAGGAAGAGTAAAAACGAATGAATATTCACACTTAACTTTTAGCTTCAGGCTAAAATGTATTATGCACTGTATTTTGGTTTTTAAAAATAATCACCTTGTCATAGTTCAATGGCAAAGTGAAGTCAACTCTGTCAATAGCGACAATTTGAGGGGGAAGAAAACACTCTTCAACCCTTGAGTATCATTTCATTTGAATGCTCCTGATTTTTTACCTGCTACTTTTTTTGGAATGCCCATGGGACAATATAATGAAGTCTAAAATACCATGCACTGAAATCTCATCTTTGCTGACAGCACGTAGCTGACAAGTACTGATGTTCTCATACATTGTCCCTATTTGAACACTGTATCTTATGTACGTAAAAGCATGTCTAGAAGTTTCCTTTTCAATTCTACAAGCACAGAAAAAACCTGGATCCCCATATGTCTAACAATATATTGCATGAATATATTAACACCATCACAACACCAACTGCTTTCATTGTTTTGCTGTAAATGGAATCACAGTCAGTATATACATCCCTCAAAATGTATTTTTCAACATACCCTAAAGGAAAGCAAAAGCATTGATTAAAAAATGTTAAGGTAAAAAAATTAAAATAAAACTTGTAGACATCATCTATCATAGAAGATCTTGGCAATTGGATACAACTGACATGATTTTGTGTAAAGGTAATGGGATTGCAGAGCAAATTTGGTTTCTATTCTTTTAAAATTTTCTCTCAAAGAAAGATAAAAAAGTTGCTATAATTTATTGTTGATATTTTAGAGGCTAAGCACATTTTACTTTCCCTCTGTCTGAAACAGATTGAATAAATTAAGATTATCCTTCATCATGTGAATATAATTAATCTAGGTTTTTCCTTTAATGTTTTATTTTTTGCCCTGGTCCTGGTGCCCTGTGTGAAGCACATGGAGCTCTCAGGGGTTGGGATGGCCATGACCACTGTCCACTAAGCATGACCACTGTCCACTAAGCATACCCAGCCTCTTCCTTCCCACAGAATATTCTGAGGTCATATGAGATTTGCAGAGACTTTGAGGTTTTCAGAAGAAAAGCTCAATGTGAATTCAAGTGGCAGTCACTGCCAAGACTTAAATATACTGCATCTAAGAAAATCTTTGGTTTGATACTCTTTTCTTAAGTTTCAGGAGAAAAAGTTGAGAAAATTCATATTATGACAGGAGGCCAAAAGCCAACAGTAGTTCAAAATAGTTGATCCAAGAAAGAAATTGTATTGAGCTATGGTAAATGAGCAAAGTAAGAATAACTTCAGTGAATTTCATAAAGGTCAAAGATAGCTGTGTAGACAAAAGTCCCACTGCCTGTGTTCTGCAGCTCCCCATGAATTTTTTTTGTTGTAGAATTCTGTATATGTGGGCCTACTTTTCTAGGAGATTGTAATAAAAGCCATCAAAGCAATTCTGGACCACTGCATAAATTAGTAAGTATATGTATATATATATATATATATATATATACACACACACCACACTATATCGTATATATATATAGACACACACACACACACACACAGAGCTCTCTGTAAATGCCAAATAAATACACATGAGGGACATTATGTAGATTCTGATTACTTTTAAATTCCATTTACAAACTCATACACTTTCTAGACAGAGTGAGAAAGATGTATAAATAGTATATTGTCAATGTGAGAGAGATGAATGAATTAATAATATTTTTGTTCTAGTTTAAAATGACTATCAGTTATACATTATTTAACAACATTCAGTTAGGTGGTCAATTGTAGACTGCTCATTTCTTCACATCATATCTTCTTTTTCTTCCAATAGAGTTTATTAACATAAGAAACTCTGTGCTATTTGAGAACAAAGGAAGTGAAAATTATATTTCAGAATGTCCTTTGAGTACCCATTCCCTTCTACCTCCTCAACTCTCCTTATGAAGCTCTTTGGGTATATCTCTGTCATGGGACTGACAACACTGATTGGAATTGTGCGTTTATAAATCTTTTTCTTAGAGGACAAAAACTACTTCTAATGAAGTGGTTGGTAATTAAGTAAATTCTATTGAACTGAACTGAGTGTTGCCCTTATGCTCAAGAAATATCACTAAGAATCCATTCTCAAAAGGAAGATTGTGAAACTTAAGTAGAGGTTTAGGAGAGCAGGCATTGACATTCCTTAAACTATTAGGTGAGCAGGGTCTGCATTAATAAATGTGTATCATGAAAACATAATAATATAACTACTGGTAAGACCACATTTGGAATAATACCTCTATTTCTAAGCAGTACATTTTGGAAAATTGTTAGTGTATAGTGTAACTGGAGAAAGAATCCAAGAAGCTAGAAAAGCTCAACCTGCAGAAGGTTTTGTGGAACAGTATCTTTGTTTCTACTTCGTCAGTGTTTTGGGTTTTTCTTGTTATTGTTTTTTCTTTCTCCCTCCCTCCCCTGCTTCCTCCCTCCTCCTCTTCCTCCCTTCCTCCCTTCCTCCCTTCTTCCTTCTTCCTTCTTTCTTTTCTTTTCTTTTTCTTTGTTTTTTGGCAAAGTCCCGCTCTGTCCCCCAGGCTGGCATATAGTGGCACAATCTCACACAATCTCAGCTCACTTTAGCCACAACCTCCTGGGTTCAAGCAATTCTTCTACCCCAGCCTCTTGAGTACTTGGGACTACAGGCATGTGCTATCATAACCGATTAATTTTTATATTTTTTGTAGACACAAGGTTTTACCATGTTGCCCAGGCTGGTCTCAAACTCCTGGCCTCAAGCATTCTTCCCGCCTGGCCTATCAAGGCGCTGAAATTATAGGTGTGAGTCACTGTGCCTGGCTTGGCCAGGTTTTATAAAGCAAAATTACATTTTTTTTATGACTCCAGAGGAAAGAATTAAGAGTGGTTATAGGTAAATACAAGCACATTGAGCTGTATAGAAGAAACACTTCTTTATTTTTCAGTATTATCAGGCGTTTTAAATAAAAATAAATACAAAATTCCATCTTCCATTATCATTTATCAGTGTAACAATGTCTTCACAGAAGACAATAAAATAGACATAGTCTCATAAAGGTGTTTCTTTTCATATTAATAAATTTATAATAAAATCTCAGGACATCATCTTTATTTATTTTTTAAATTTATCTAAGGACTGCATTTAGGAACTGTTTGTCCTAATTATGTTACTTTCTTCTCTCTCTGAGTTTTAATTCCATGAATTCAACACAAAGGCAAAAGATAAATGATAATAGTGATTTTAAACAAAACAATTTTTTAAGTTATTTATAGTTTAAAATTGTCTTTAATCCCTTATTAATGGCTAAGCATAACATTATTCTAGAACTGGAAGAGAAACATAGGGTTAAAAAGCAGATGTCACTTGCTTAAAGCTCTGGAGCATGCATCAGGATATTTCTTCTCTTTGTATTAGGCTCTATATAGGTGTCAATGCAAATAATTTGGTAAAATGTACTTTGTGCTTTCTCATCTTCTCTTCAGTCTTTCAATGGGTGCACTGGTTTCACATAACATGAACTGGAATGGTAGGCCATCATTTATACAGGAGAATTAGTAAACTCTAGATAAATGTTTTAAAGTCTTAAGAATTAAAGAATGTCGTCAGTATTTTTTGAATATCCAAAAGCCATTTTCAGCTTCAGAAAGAAGTGCAAAGCTACACAGAGAGTTAATGTTTCCTTCCACTGGAAAGAAGCTACTGTTATATACAACAGCAACTAAAAGAAAATTTATTTAATTTATTATTTCAATTTACAGAAGTGCATCCACAGACCAGACCTCAGTGTAACACAGAGTATATATTTCATTTCAGTAAAGAAAGATTAAACTGAATCAATATTTGCAGGACCCAGGCACAGTATGAAGGTCAACAGACTCCAGATCATTTGATCTACCCTGCATATTTGTATATTTGTGTGAATGTGTGAGTATGTGTGTAGTACTCATTGACTTGTGTATTTTAAAAGGACACTTTTAGGGGTGTTACAATCTGACTGCCCAAGGCTGTCTCTGAAATGCCATGTGTAATCAATCCCTAGTTCCCTCCTCTGCCATCCACATGTAGACTGATTGTTGCTTAAAGCAAATACATTAATTTGAGGGCCTTGTTCTTTACTTTATGGACCAAATAACTTTTACATTCAAAACAACTCATTTAATTCTGGGTTGCAGACTAATGTGGTATATTGAAATATTGTAAATAAGGTTTGATGTTTCTTTAAAACCTTCCTTTAGGAGAGTGCATGCCACTTTCCTTTTCTGTGTTTCCATGAAGTTCTAGGAATTTAAATAGCAGCTGTATCAATCAATAATCTTGTTTAACCATCCCAAACTCTTGGTTCTGTTATGTACTCAGTCTAATCCTGTTTTTATGTGCACAGTAATATATAATTTCTCACTGGGTCATCACAAAAGCAACACAATAAATCCAGCAGAGAAAGATAATCAGTGTTAATAGAAGATCATCCCAAAGCTACCATGATTTGAACTCCTTGCCAAGTTAACCAGGATATTGCACAAAATGAGTCTTCTTTAAGGAGAGATGTTCTGAGATCCAACTTAGGTTTATTAAATTCAAGATCAGTCCTAGATCATGGTACTCTTTTTTTATGTCTTTATTTTTGTGTTAGTTTTTTCCTCCTGTTGTTTTTTTTTTCCCAAAATGTACTATAGTTTGTTTCCCCCCCCGACCTTAGACTCAGAATCAGAGTTATACCATAGCACTCAGAAGAGCAGTGCAAAGTATCTAATTGCAATTCCGGGACAAGATCAAAGCTGTCTATGTAAAAGTTAGTGAAAACCATGAGGTAGTTTGAAGGCAGCTTTCCAGGACTCTTTCACAGTATGGCACTGGGGTTCCAAGATAGTCATTCAGAATGGGATTAGAAAAATGAAATTCTCTCCAACTGAAGAGTGTGTGTACTTACTGTCATCTTTATCTTAAAACCCACTTTTTCATATTTGCTGAGGTGTAGCCAAGCTGTTGTTTGGAAAACAACCAAAATAATGTGTTGGACTCTTACTAACTAAAAAGACCCTAAACACAATTATTTTATTTCAAACTCATTTCAGTGCATTTATTTGGAATAAAAAATTCTAATAAAATTGTTTAAAATATGGTTTTAAATTGATATTTCTCTGTTGAGAAGATTTTGGTATTTTGGACTTTGTAGCAGAAATTTTCCAAGATTTGAGGCAAGATTTTTTTTATAGCAGATGCTAATCCATGTTTTCAAATAAGTATTTTAGAGCTTTTCTTTTCTTTTTCATCCTTAATAATTTTCTTGCTTTTTTGATTCTAGACCCTAAATCGACTTTAACTCAATCAAAGAACCTGAGGCTGTATAAACAAATGTACTATTAGGTCTGCAAAGCTAAAGGCAAATGGAAAATTGACTAAAAAATATATGAGGGATTCACTTAGCAGATAAGGTGAAAAGTGAATTTAGGCATTATCAGGAGAAGGTGCAAGAAAGCTATGCTTAAGTGTTGAGTAGGAGCACTCTTGTAATATTGTAGAAGTAATTTTGTTCTAGTAAACCAAATAAAACTCTATATGGCAGAGTCACTTCTGTGGCCTTCACTTGTACATAAAAATTAAAACCCCAAAGACAATTCTCTTATTTCCATTATTTCTAGATTATAATTTGATATGTAGGAAAGTACATTAAAATATAACTATTTTATTAGATATTAACAATTTTAACTGATTTAGCAAATGCTTAACTTCTCTCTTCCAAGGATATTCTCTTCTCAGACGGAAGTATTCAAGTGGATTATAATATTTTATTTTTCCTATAAAATCATTTTCTATTACCTTTTACTTTACCTATAAAATTATTACCAGTGGCTGTTCATTTCTTTGAAGTTATGAATTCATTTAGAAGCCCAATCAATGGTTCAGTTCCTGTCCCAGATGCTCATATACACACACAATTTTGGAAACAATTCAATGGGCTCTGTTAAATCCTCATTATCTGTGAATCCTTAAAATGCCCTATAACTAGAACTAGATAATGTTGTAGGTTAGGCGACAGTTTACCATGACTAAAGGAAGCTTTTTGTGTGCTTTGGAAGTAAAAAATAGCCAGCAAGGCACTCAATCCTTGTTGTAGTCTTTAGAAAGGATGTAACTTTTGGATCTGTAATGAATGTTCAGAGTTTTGGGGGTTACACCAACTTTAAGTGAAACTTCTTCATTGCCATCCTTTGCTGCAATTATCTGATTAGTAAAAATAATTATCAATGTACATTTCAAAGGAAATCCAGGTTAATTTCTATTAGTGACAGGATAAGCAATATCATATGTAAACAGAAAAAAAAGACTACCTAATTAAAAGATTTCTGAAAGAGATTTCAATTTTCTAAATGTTAGTGCTCATACAAAATAATATGTCTCAATTGAGGCAGCATACATCATTGCCAAGTTTCTGTCATTTGACAGGTTGCTCCAACATTTAAATTCAAATATTCAACAAAAAGAACTCTACAGAAAAGGACATCTTTTTGAGTAAATACAGTCTTACCTGACATTCACATATGAAGAAAACTATTGCCCCACCCCAATTATCATTGGATGGCCAGTTAATAAATATTCATTGAGTACTTACTATGTGCTAGGCATTAAGGTATGGTATATAATCTTTATCTTAAAGGGCTGTTCTCTACTGGAATGGAAACTAGAATTTAATTTGATAATGTAATATTGGGGCAATATGAGACCAAATCTAGTTCCTCACCTAGGCTCAGGTTTTAGGGAAGATTTATTGACACCGTTATGTCTAAATTTAGATATAAGGATGAGTAGGACATAAGATAAGCAAGGCAAAGGTATTTGGGAAAATGAGAATGGGATTGAAAAAGCTGGTCTGGACTTTAAGGGAAACATATAACAGGTGTAGAATCCAGAGAGCTAAAAATTTTGATTTCAAGAAAAAATATGAAACTACTACAGAGATTTAGGCAGAAGAATGACATGAACTATTTTGAAGAAACCTCATTCTGGCTGCCATAGAAAAGAGAAAGTTAGATGCCATTTCAAAATTGCAGGTGACAAATACTGATGTCCTGAATAAAAGGTAGTTAATGGACAAGAGTGGAATATTGATGAAGAATTAATCAAAGTTGGTAATTGAATGGTTTTGGAGAGAGATCAAAGAGTGAAACATGATTCTCTGATTTCTTTTTTATGTGACTTGATATATGGTGCAACAATTTACAATGAGTAACATCAAAGAGATGTTGTATGGAAAGATGATATTAGATTGAAGTTATGTTGACTTGGAGTTGAATGTGGAAAGTCCACACAGAGATGCCTAGTTAATCATAAAATATATCAATTTGCTGTTGTGGGAAAGATCTGTACTCTGTGTGTGTGTGTGTGTGTGTGTGTGTGTGTGTGTGTGTGTGTGTGTTTGTGTGTATACACACATATATAGTTATTATTAATATATAGATAGATAGATAGATAGATGATAGATAGATAGATAGATAGATAGGCTGGGCATGATGGCTCATGCCTGTAATCCAAACACTTTAGGAGGCACTTTTGGGCAAATCACCTGAGGTCAGGAGTTCAAGACCAGCCTGGCTAATATGGTGAAACCTCTTCTCTATTAAAAATGCAAAAAAATTAGCCAGGTGTGGTGGTGTGTGTCTCTAATCCCAGCTACTCAGGAGGCTGAGGCAAAGGAATTACTTGAACCCAGGAGGCAGAGATTGCAGTGAGCTGAGATCATGCCACTGCACTCTAGCCTGGGCAACAGAGTGGGACTCTGTCACACACACACACACACACACACACACAATATATATATATATGTGTGTGTGTGTATGTATATACCTACACATACAAACACACACACACACACACATACACATATATATACATATATAGAGATAGATATAGATGTAGACGTAGAAATTGAAGTGATAAAAAAGGATGAGATCAACCAGAAAGAGTGGAGGGAAAGAGAGACAGAGAAAGGAGGGAGGAGAAGGGAAGATGTAGATAAGATCAGAGTCAAGGGTGTAAATCTGCAAGTATCAACTTTTTAACAAATAAGTAAAAGAAAATAAGTTGAAAAGAGAAGGTTTGGGAGAAGCAGCCAGAAGGGTAAGAAAGAGCCTACTCGGTTGCCCAGATGCTAAGAAAAATTAGGTTTTTAAGAAGTTAAGAGTAACTAACAGTGTTAACTGTCTTAATCTGTTCAGACTGCTATGACAATATACCATAAACTGGTTGCTTATAACAACAGAAATTTATATGGCAGAGTCACTTCTGTGGCCTTCACTTGTACATAAAAATTAAAATCCCAAAGACAATTCTCTTATTTCCATTATTTCTAGATTATAATTTGATATGTAGGAAAGTACATTAAACTATAACTATTTTATTAGATATTAACAATTTTAACTGATTTAGCAAATGCTTAACTTCTCTCTTCCAAGGATATTCTCTTCTCAGATGGAAGTATTCAAGTGGATTATAATATTTTATTTTTCCTATAAAATCATTTTCTATTACCTTTTATTTTACCTATAAAATTACTACCAGTGGCTGTTCATTTCTTTGAAGTTATGAATTCATTTAGAAGCCCAATCAATGGTTCAGTTCCTGCCCCAGATGCTCATATACACACACAACTGAGTAAAGGCACTCAGTTTTGGAGGCTGGCAAGTTCAAGATCAAGGTATCAGCAGATACACTGTTTGGTGAGGATCCACTTTCTGATTCATAGAGTGGTGACTTTTCACTGTGTTCTCAATGTTAGAAAAGGAAAGGCAACTCTCTGGAGCCTCTTTTAGAAGGGCACTAATCCCATTTATTGCAGGGAGGGGGATCTTACCTCATGACCTAATCCCCTCTCAAAAGGCCCTCCTAATACCATTGCTTGGGGGTTAGGATTACAACATATACATTTTGGTGGTGGTTTGGAGGTAGTGATGTATATTTAGAGCATGACAGCTATATCCTGCTGAGATGTCATATTCCAGTTCAGGTAAGAATGAACAGGAATCATTAGATTAATATAAAAAAATTATAAATATCTCTGATGAATAAAAGCTTCTAATGAAAGTGAAAGTGGAAGACAAAATATCATAGGTTGAGGAATAAAAAGTGAGGAATTGAAGGCAGTGAATGGAAAGTACTATCTCAAGCAGGCTGGTTGCTAAGTAGAGAGAAATCACTAGAGGAAAGTGTTCATTTAAAACATATAGGTCCTCTATTGCTCAAAAGGGCTGAACTTTTTCATATACACAAAGCAAAATGCTACCAGTTGTGTGTTATTACCAAACTTAAGCCATTTAACATAGCTCTGAGACTTGTTAGACTTCCTATATTTTATTTTCTCACCCCTGTTATGAAAACCAGCAAGTCTACAATCATTGTGCATACAATTTGGCTCTTATTTTCATGTATAATATCAAGTTTGGATACAAGAATCAGAGACAGATAAAAAGAAGAGAGACACAAGCACATATTTTTTTGGAATCAGTTGAGGTTCTCCCTGAATGATGAAATAAGGCATATAAAGAAATGAGAGTGCTTGTTCTCTTTTATTTATTATTTCAAACTGGCTTGAAAACCTGATCAATTGAGCACTAGTCTTCCAGCCAGCAAAAGGCTCAGAGTAATAAAGTGAGTTCGAATAGGACAAAAACTCCCAGTTCTTTGGGTTCCAGTAAGCAGCACCATGATTGGTTAGGGTGGCTCTCCATCCTAAAGGTCAGCACAGTCTTGCTGTCAGTGCCTTGCTGCAATGACAAAGCACAAAGATTTTGATCACCAATGTTTTAATCTTTGTTAGTAAAATCATGGGCTGAATTCTGCACCCAGTGTTGATTTGATGCTTGTAATTGCATAAGATGATGAGCTAAGAAATTTGTCAAGGTATTATTTCTCATCTTTTAGAAATTCTAATACATCGGTCACCTTGTTGAGTGTCATACCCTGATCTTACAGCAGAGAGCTATTTAATATAATTAGGCAAACATTCTTTGATCATTTGAGTTAAAATAAGAGAAGTGATCTAACAGGTTTTGAACACTATTTTCAGTAAAATTAATCAAATTAGAATCTAAATTATGTTTTCTTTTGATTTTCATTAGTTAAATCATTTAATATACATTATTATAATGATATTTGATATCTCTATTTTATTTTATTTATCATTATTATTTTCTGAGACGGGGTCTCACTCTGTCACCCAGGCTGGAGCACAGTGGCACCATCATGGCTCATTGCAACTTTAACCTTTTGAGCTTAGGTGATCCTCCCACCTCAGCCTCCTGAGTAGCTGGAATGACAGGCACATGCCATCACACCTGGCTATTTTTTTTGTGTGTAGAGATTGGGTTTTGCCATGTTACTTAGCCTGGTTTTGAATTCCTAGGCTCAAGAAATCCTCCTACCTAAGCCTCCCAAAGTGCTGAGATTACAGAGATACCTGTATTTTAATAGCTTGCATTTTTTTTTGCCAATAATATGGGATGAAGCTATAGCATAAAATTCTGTACACTTTTACCTCTCTCTTTCCCAGTCCCTATTTATATTATTGGTGTCACAATTTATATATATATTTAATATGGTGTAAAAATCAAATATTTATCTATAGTTGTTATTTTTAAAAATTTTTATATTCAGGGGTGCTATAGTTATTTTAAGTCATTTTGTCTTTTAACCCTTATATTGTCTTTAAAAGTGATTTATATCCACCATTTCAGTATTAGAGCATTCTGAATTTGACTATATATTTACCTCCACCAGCACATTTTGTACTTTTATATGTTTTCATATTATTAACTAGTGTCCTTTAATTTCAGCTAGAAGAACTCCCTTTACTAGTTCTTGTAAAACGGGTCCTGTGATGTAAAACTCTTTCAATTTTTCTGGGAAGGTCTTTTATTTCTCCTTCATTGTTGAAAGACAACTTGGCTGGATAAAGTATTCTTGATTGGAAATTTTGTTTGTTTTTTGCTTTCAGATCTTGGCATTTACCATCTCACTCTCTCCTAGGATGCAAGGTTTCTTTGGAGAAATCTCCTGGTAAATTTACGGATGTTTCCTTGTATGTGGAATGTTGTTTTTCTTCTGCTGCTTTCAAAATTCTCTTTGACTTTGTACAATTTGATTAAGTGCCTTGTGAAGTCCCATTTAGATTAAATCTGTGTGAGAACATTTGAGCTTCATGGTTCTCAATATTCCAGTCTTTACCAAGATTTGGGAAGTTTTAGCCATTATTTCTTTAAATACATTTTCTGACTCTCACTCTCTTTTCTTTCTTGGATACTCCTGAGGCGTATATTGGTTTACTTGATGATACTCTGTAAGTCCTGTAGGCTTTATTCTTTTTTATTTTTATATTATTTTCTCCTCTGAATAATTTCAAGAGGTCTGTCTTTGAGGTCACGGTTTCTTCTGCTTAGCTATTGATGTATTTTATTGCATTTGTTTTGTTTCAGTCATTGTGTTCTTCAGTTTCAGAATTTCTGTTTCATTTTTATGATTTCTATGTCTTTGTCAACGTTCTCAATCTGTTGCTGTTTTGTCTTACTGAGTTCATTTACTCATCTATCTGTGCTCTTTTGCATCTTGGTGATCCTTCTTAAAATAATTATTTTAAATTATTTCTCAGGTAACTCATAGATTTCCATGATTACTTCAAGGAATCTAGATTCAGTCATCAAAGTCTTTCACCAGTGGGTGGCTATGACAGTATCAGCTGGTGGCGTACAGCAAATCTGCCCTGAGGTAGGGTGCAGCAACATGATCTCTGTGCAGCTCCATCAGCTGAGCTCAATGTCTATGAAGACTGCAGGGATCCTTGGCAGGAAAGACTGTAGGTACCTGCAGTGGCATTAGTGAGTACAGATGTTGGAGTCCTCAGTGGTGAGGGCTACTGGGATCCTTTTCTCTTTTCACCTTATGTGGAGAAGTTCTAGCCAAGGGGATTCTTTTTGGTATCAGATCTGGGGTGCATATGCAAATCTCCTAGGTAGTAGGATCTGAGGCCATGGTGGGATAGGATACAGCAGTAGCATGGGCCTGGGATGAGGGAGTGAGCAGGGAGACCTGGTTACTGCGGGAAAGGCTCAGTGGTAGTGTGGTCCTGGTAATGACGGGATGTAACCATAACTCAGCCTCAGGGGGTAAGTTAGATGGCCTCAGTGGCAGCATGATCACAGCTGGGACTTAGACCCTAGGGCACAGAGGACAGAGAAGCCCTGCATGTAGCATCTGTATATAAAATAGTTACTTGGGTCTTTTCTTGGTTATTGTATACTCAAAATGTTCTTATAAAATACTGTTTTCAATGGTTCTTATAGCAGTTGTCTTAAAAGTATTCAGCTGTTGTTATGTCATATAAAATTTTGATGATTTGTTTTTGATTTTAGCCTCATTATCTTTAATACCACCTTTAAAATATGATGAAGTGAAATATATGTGTGTGTGTATATAGTCATATATTGCTTAACAATGGGGATATATTCTGAGAAATGTATTCTTAGGTAATTTTGTCACAGTGTAAACACAACAGAATGTATTTACAAACCTAGATGATATAACCAACCACACACCTAGGATGTATGATATAATCTATTGTTTCTAGATTACCAACTGGTATAGTATGTCACTGTACTAAATACTGTTGGCAGTGGTAACACAAAGATAAGTATTTGTGTATCTAAATATAAAAAAGTACAGTAAAAATATAGTGTAAAAGATAAAAGAAATAATACACTTGCATAGAAAACTTACCATAAATAGTGGTAATGACTATACATATAGAACCATTGTCCAAAATTTTGTATCAGTTTTAACAAAAATTGTTTGTTCAGAGATATACATGTGGACAATCATCAATGGGATTTCAGTAGAGACATGATTTATTCTCTTTCTCTGTGTGTGTGTGTGTGTGTGTGTTTTAATCCATTAGAAGATTTATTCTGGTCTGCCTGACATAAGGGTGATAGTTTTCTATCTCTTAGTCTAATTAACACCTTTAATCTTTTTTAATGGTTGGGCAGTCTCTCTTTGGTTTTGAGGCATTCTTGAGATAAAATCATAGAAGGGTGGAGGTTAATCCTTCCTGTACATTATTCCTTAATTTCTGCCACAGAGATTCCCTCTCCATGGTGGCTATTTATTCAGGAACCCTGACAATATGATTTGAGTAAAAGACAACAGACAGTTGGCTTAGAACTATCATTCAATACTACTCAGATATTGAATTATAGAGGATGTTATTCATTTAACAAGTGTTAAATGAACACATCCCCAGTATCTTATATGTCTTTTTATCATTATGCCTAAGAAATGAATCAAATTAATGCTTTTAGAATTTATATTGGACTGAAGTGGCATCATTCCTTGAAGTATTCTAACAAAATGATAATAAAAGAATGGAAAACAGCCCCAGACCTAATCAAGTATGTTTCAAGTAGATACTAGTTTATTGATTATGACTCATTTTAATCATTAATATGAAGACTATTAAATATCCTATGGTACATAATAAAAAACACGATAACAGAATTAGGATTTTTAATGTGTTAATATGTCTTCTGTGAGACAAAATGTTTTGATCATTTGCTCCCTTGAAATATTTTACAATTTTCTTTTTATAATTTTGGAAAAATCTCACAAATATTTTTTTTGTGAGAGTGGGCTGTCCTTTAGAATCTTCAATTAGAATTTTAAGCAAACAATAGGTTCGTAAGTATTTTGTGACTAAATTGAGCCTCTTCAATAGATTTTTATGACGGGATTGTAGCTCAGACAAATATATAAGACCGTCTTCAACCAATTTTGCTTTAATTGAACCAATAGCCTATCTCTTCAGAATTGTAGTTGAGGAGAAACTTTTCAAAATGAACTTGTTTTCTTTTAAAAATGGAATTAAAGTATTAATATTGTCAATTTGAAAATGACTACTAAAATAAAAATTCCTGCATACACATGTACAATTTAGAGGTCAAAAATTCAGAGGTCAAAAGAGTGCTAATCAAACATTTTAAAATGAGACAAATTCCTTAAGGAAAATAAAAATACAGGTAAATTATAAAAGAAAACATTTTCAGAATTCTTTATTTTTCAGAATCTTTGTTAAAATATATGTATGGAACACACTTGCAAAGAAAATGTTATAATCAGCTATGTCTTTACTTCCTGTTATAGGCAATGCTCTCATTCCACATATAAAGCTAAGGTGAAATTATATTAATATGAAAGAGATTTATTTTCTTCTCAAAATATACCTTTTAGAGATCTGTGAGGAAAACAAAGAATAAAGAATGATATAAGTCGAATGAATGAGACTGAATATCATTTCTTTGATTTTTCATAAACCTAACTTCTCCAGTAGAAATCGATGATTATTATTCATTTTCTTTATATATTTTTCTGACTATGCAAGTTTTACGTGCTCATTGTAGAAAATATGTTGTGTACAAATTATATTTTGTTTGCACTTACTCCTCTTCTACGATTCTCCTTATTAGCGACTTGCCTTGACCAGCTAGAAGAGCAGCTCAACTCAGTTTCTTTATCTGAGGAATGAAGATGAAGCTGCCTGAAATTGTGTGTGTGAAAGCAAAATGTAATGTTTGTAAAGTTTCCAGGACACAGATTGAACTCAGCAAATGTTAGGATCTCCCCCATTTTAGAGATTTCCTGTGCTGTAGGTAGCTTCATATTACATTATTTATCTACTTGTGTTAGTTATATTGACTTAAATATAATAGAACTACTTTTGGAAATCAGAAAACTATGAGATTAACAAGTACCATATTACCTTTCCTAATGAAGACTCTGTCTTTGCTCCTCTCTCTTCTTTCATTTTCTTATATTTATTTTAAATCTCTGAATTGAATGCTTTATTACCTTTCCAACTACTTTCCCTTTTCTTTTATAATGACTGGCTTATAGAAACTACAGTAAATTCATCTGCAATAAAAACCACATCACATTGTTACGGTTCTACACAGAGATTAGACAGCACCAGTTGGATACATTTAGTGATGTGGTCCAACTCTATCACTAGAAAAACCCACACCTCCCTCCCCTGACTCCTTGTTGTCCTGTCAGGAGCCACAAGACCTTGCCCCTACCTTGATATCCTTTTAGATGTGTTCTTTTGGGTTGGCTTCATGGGCCTGAGGCCAGCACAGTGACACAAAAAAGGGTGCCACTCTTGGAGTTTAGTGCTCTGCCTCATAATCTCAAAATTCCTCAGGATTTTGTTTTTGAATTTATATTTTGTAAGTGACATTCAATGTCAATGTCACTGACAATGGAGCACGAGTCAGGGGCTTGGAACCTGGCTCACTTTCATCTTTGGAATGGCTTCCCTGGCCAGCCTCCAGATCCCTGCTTTCTGCTCCCTGGTGCCCCAAGCCCCAGCTGGCATCCTCACTTTTGCCTCTGCCACATGACTGATGATGCCCTCTGTGTGGGGTGGCCATGGGGTTGAGACCCTTATTTCTCCATTCCCCCTTTGACTTCCTCCAGGGCCCAGGCCAGGACACCCACTGGGTTGGAGTCAGTAGCGCATGCCCAGCTGTGTCTCAGGGCAAGGACCAGCCTGGGCATAGCTGCCGCCAGTTCCCTGAGTCGTGGAACATTCCCAGGGTCCAGGAACCTGTGTGCCCAGGCATGGAGGTTTCAAACTTTGAGGGTTATACCTGCCTACTCTGTGTTGGGTGGTCAGCATGACAAAGAGAGATTCCTTTCCCAGCTTCAGCTAGGTCCAGTGCATCTGTCAGGTGGCTGCCAAGAAAGGTTTCTAGCAGTGGTTGGCCGCGTGTGTGCCAAGTTGCAGGAGGAGGCCCTGGTGCCTGTGAGTGTCTGCACTGTTCTGGTAAGTATTGTCATGCCAAAAGACTGCCACCTTAAATAGCAAATAGTAAGTAAAATATATCATGATAGATCAAGTGAAAAACTGCACAAAAAGGAAGTTTTTCTATTTTAGTACCTGTAATGGCACTTTAATCCTGCATTTGAACAAGGAGTCCTCTGTTTTGTTTGTTACTCAGCCCCCCAAATTATATTAGTTTCTTCCTGTTCCCTTGTTCTCTGAATCTCCTGCATTGACTACCTAAGACTGTTCTCACCTTCTCTTGTTTTCCTGTCCTTCAACTCAACTGATTACTTTGAACCCCATCCAAATGGAGTTGGCCTAATAAACATAATGGCCAGCCACATTATCCTGGGATTTCTGGAGTGAGTCCCAGACGTATGTCTTCACGTGCCCTTATGATGCTTATGATGCTTGCATGTTTGTTTCCTAAGAAGGAGTGTTTTGAGTCAAATGGTAAATGCCAAATTTTACGATAATAGTGCAAAGAGATTTATAAAATGATATTCAAAACATTTCCACATATTTCTAATATTGGCCCTACTATACTGTTCCTAAAGATTTGAAGTTTATTATTTTACTCATTTAACCAATATGTATTGATTTTGCACTAAACACCATGCACTCTTACTAAGTACTGGGAATACATTTATTCACTCAAAAGATATTTATTTAATATTTACTAGATGCTGGATTCTATTTTAGAAGCTAAGAATGTAGTGGTAAATAAAATCAATTTCTCTACTCTTGTGGAATACTTATACTTTAGTTGGAAGAGGGGTGATAGACAATAAACAAATAAATATTGTCTAATTTTTGTAAAGTTCAGCAATATTTAGAGGTCTCTGAAATTATTTAAAGTTTTAAATCAATTATAGAATTGATAATTTTTAGTTAATATTAATCAATAATATAAAAGTAATTCTAGTAATAATAATATTGAATAAAATAAATATGCTTTATAGAAGGATGTACACACACATACACACAAAGCATTTTGTCCTTTTAGTTACTACAAAATGTAGATTGATTCTTCCAGCATGGGGCATTATTTTCTTCTGTGTATTGTTATCAATAGCCAATGGAAACAAAATGACAAATATAACCAGCAAGTCCCAAGTGCCTAATGTACATCGCTTAGGAAAAAGCAAAGACCTTGTCATCAAATAGTTCAAGGTTTGATTAATAACCCAAGGAAATATATACAAGGGCCAAATTAGGGGTAGAGAAGCAGAACTGCCATTGGATTTCAAATGAAGTGACGTGGTCAGTGGAAGACAGAGTGAGGAACAGGTCTTGGAGATGTGTCCTCAGATGGCTGGGAGTTGACAATGATGACAAACACGGAGGACAGTTTGGGGAAAAGAATGGCATGAAGAGAATGGGAGGGGCTGGCCTAGGTAAAGGGAATGTCAATAAATCTAAGGGAAACTAAAACTAGCACACTTAGGCAGTTAATGAAAAAGCATGGCTACTGGGCAAAGAATTCTAGACATTAGCTCTAGGTCATGTAAGACATTAAAAGTTTTGAGGATACATGATCCTCAAAATAGAAATTAAGCTTTCTATAGATTAACACAGTAGTAGTCTATTTGGTGGTTTTGCTCACATAGAAACTAAAGGTGAGGAAATCAATTACAATGCTACTGAAACTACACAGTTGTAAAATGGCAAAGTTTGAATTAGGATAAGGACATTGGGTTAGACATAAAACACGGATTGACATGATTCGGGATAGGTGATATAGGAGATAGAAGGATGAAAAATGAGTAAGATTTCTGCCCTAAGTGATGATGAAAAGAATGAAAACTTTCACAAGAGTGAAAATAGGTGATGAATTGAAAAAACAACAACAAAAAAACAACTAAAAAGCGGTAAGTCCCTCTTACCCAATACTGTTAAAAGTTGGGGACCATCATTCTCCTCTTCACTAACTTCACAACTATGTCAACTCAATACTTGACAATAAGGCTGACAGTCCATTTTCCCTAAGAAGCTGAATAGCATCCACTGTCATTGCAAATAACACCATTTCCTCAGTAAAGGTTGAACTAAATTACTTTAACAAGGCTAAATTAAAAATCAAACAAGTTGATGCATTTAATGTGAGGCACAGAGGACACAAAAGATCATCAAAAATGAGTGGCAATATTGATTGTTATAAACAACCCTTCATGGAGTAAAACAGATTCAGAGCTGACCCTTGAAATGCAGTTAGCCTATTCCCAGTGTATTTACACATAGTTTACGTGATTTAGAAGAATTACATAAGAATTATTTCTTTCTTGCTATATTTTATTTTTAATGTATTAATCTTTTCTTTCTCATCACAATCTACCTTTCTCTTAAATAATGATAATGGCAATAATAATTCCATCCTAAAATTTGAAATTTTATGAAAGCCTTTCATTTTAATATATTAAATGTATGAAGTTGACAAAACATACCTAATGATACTTAGACAAAAATCTTATGGATTTAAAACATGTACAGAGAGATAATTTGGATATTGTGAGGCAGCAAAATTTTTATTGACTCTGCTCAACTTTTACTGTATTTCTATCCATTTTCTAAGGAAGAATATGCCATTCCTATGTCCTTACTATTTCACAAGTTTGAATACTGTAATATAGTCTAGGGTGGGCTTTTAATTTGGTTGTGTTGCAAGGTGTTGAAAAAATTCCTGGTAGTATCTGAGATTTGTTAAAGTAGACTTTTGTAGACTAAATTATTCTAATTTAGAATATTTTAGAATTAAGAATATTTTAGAATTAAAATATTTTAGAATATTTTAATTCTTAAGGCAGCTTCAGATGAAGTGGAAAAAATTCTGTCAGACACTGGGCATAGATAACACATTACTGAATATTTGTTGATTTTTTATTAATTTAAATAAATAAGTATTTTTAATATTTGTTCTTTATCTTGATGGATAATTTCAGCAATTCCCACCCAAAATATTACATGAATGTAATAAGGTTCTAAATAGAATAATTTGCTAGGTTCTGTTGCTCACACCTGTAGTCCCAGCACTTTGGGAGGCCAAAGCAGGAAGATCGCTTGAACCCAGGAGTTCAAGACCAGTCTGGGAAAAACCCTATCTCTACAAAAACAGAAAAATTAGTCAGGTGTGGTGGTGCATGCCTGCATCCCAGCTACTGTGGAGGTTGAGGTAGGAGGCTCCATTGAGCCTGGAAGGTCAGGGCTGCAGTGTGCCGAGATTGCGTCCCTGTGCTCCAGCCTGGTGACAGAGCAAGATCCTGTCTCAAAAAAGAAAAAAAAAGAAGAAGAATTTAATAATGTATTTTTTATTATGTCAAATAAGCTGTCGAATGTATTGTTCCAACAGCTTAAATGTAAATGAATACAAATTAGTTTCTGCAAATTCATGTTTGATCCAGACGTAGTAGAGTATTATAAAAAGCTAGAAATACTTTTGAAGTAAATACTTAAATCCTTTATCTGTATAATCAACGTGAAACATAGTAATCATACTTTCCTGCCTAATATCTATAATCAGAATTGCAGTACTGGGTGGGACAAGTTATGGCTAGGAAACAGATTAAGAGTTCTTTTTATATAAAGTTCTTTATATATACATTGTATATTCTTCATATATTGTGTATTATATAACATATTGTATATTATACATTATATATGTAATATATGTTACATGTAACATATAACATATGACATACTACATATGCATATATATTACATATAACATGTATTGCATATGTAATATACTTATATATAATATAATATATTAATTAGATATGATAATATACAGTAAATTATACATAGTATAATGTATATTGCATAGTGTACATAGAATATACAGTATGTATGTGTATATATATGCTGTATATTTAGGATGACATTCAGTCCTGACATAAAACTTTGCATGAATTGTATTTCCATTCTTTTTGTTTGCTTTTTGAGACAGAATCTTGCCCTGTCACCCAGACTGGAGGGCAGCGGCATGATCTTGGCTCATTACAACCTCTGCCTCCTGGGTTCAAGCAATTCTCCTGCCTCAGGCTCCCGAATAGCTGGGATCACAGGCACCCACAACAATGCCCAGCTAATTTTTGTATTTTTTTTAGTAAAGATGAGGTTTCATCCTATTGGTCAGGCTAGTCTTGAACTCCTGACCTCAAGTGATCCACCCACCTCGGCCTCCTAAAGTGCTGGGATTACAGGCGTGAGTCACCATGCCCAGCCTGTATTCCCATTCTTCAATCTAATATTTCAATAAATTTAAAATTTCCATCCAGATATTTCTGCCTACTATACAACAAACACAACCCCTTTTAACCCATCGATTACTGTACCCAAGGTTTATCCCTAACGCTAGGTTTGGTTATGTCCCTCCTATGCTTCAGAGCTATGTTTATAGTATAAAACTCTATAATGTGATAATCCAAGCTCTTCAGAATCTGACTCTGGCAAGCATTTTATTCTCTTAAGAAATAAATATTAAACACTGTCACATACTAGAATCTCTGTGGCAGCGAGGTTGAGAAGGAAAAGACATGGTCCCTGCCCTCTCATAGCTCATGTTGAACAAGCAATTGCAACCCAGCATGGTCAGCATTTTGTATGTGTGTATGTGTAAAGTTCAATTCTGGTTAGAAGAGTTAGGGAGGTTTTCCCAGAGAAAGTGGTAAAAATGGAAAATGACCTTCTGGAAAAGGAAAATGACCTATACAAAGTCTCACAGGCATTACTGAATGTGATATGCTGAGAAAGGCAAGTGGTTCCATACAATTGGCATATAGAGTTCATTGAGAGCCGTGGAGGGAGAAGATGTTAGAGCCTATTACAAGTAGCTTTCTGCCTAAAGACATGTGGTCTTTATCAGCCCTAAGAGGAAACATTAAAAGGTTTTTAAGATATGTAAGAGATTACTTACAGGAAAATAACACAGGGAGAACATATGGAATAAAATGAGAGCAGCGCAGAGGAGGGACAAGAAGTTGAGTAGTGGCCAACAGGATACAAAAGCAGGACAGAGTGGGGAGATGTAATAAAAATAGAGTTGCTGTAATTTCACAACAAGTTGCATAGATGGATAAGGGAAAAGGAGGAATAAAAGATGACTTCTATGCTTCTGGCTTGGGCAAATGGGTCAATGCTGTTGTAACAATCCAAGAAAAAAAATGAAGAAAGGGGAGAAAATCTGGATGAAAGTATGACAGAGAAAAGTGACAGAAGTTGGTCTGGATTGTAGTCTAAAATCCCAGACTGATTAGGAATGACCAGTAGGCAAGTGGATATAGATGTCTGTAGCTCAGGAGACAATTCAGAAGGTGATTATAAATTAATTCTGGGAATCATTGAGATACAGCTGATATTCAAAGTTGTAGTCACCAGGGGAAATGCCAGATATATTATGCACCTAAAGTAAAATAAATAAATTTAAAAAAAAAACTGGCTCATAATATTTTAAATATTCACTTCCAATTTTTTTTTCAGTTAGATCTATAGGCAAATTTGGTGCATCTCCATACCTGCTCCTAAATTTCTCTTCTGTCTTCTTATAAAATCCACAATTAATTTGCTTATATTTTCTTTTAGACAAATTCTCTACTCACAAATGCATTATGTCTACTACATGATGTGTTAATGGTTTATAGCTTTTATATTAAAAAAATTCATATGCCAGGTATCATAATAATATTTATAAGTGATTGTTTAATTAATTAGTCACCCATCCTATAATTACCCTTTTCACTTGAGTTGCAGTGCTGTTTGAAGTTGTGCTGATTTTACAAAGCTTACTGTACCTTAAAAACACTGTAGCCTTCAATTTTTTAACTATCATAAGTGAGACATTAGAAAGCAATTTTTACTCAGATGCTCTACCTAAATTGATTTTATGAATCAATTATTGCTATACATTTGTTATTTGTTTATTTATTTAGAGATGGAGTTTTACTCTTGTCTCCCAGACTGAAGTGCAGTGTCACGATCTCGGCTCACCACAACCTCCACCTCCCTGGTTCAAGTGATTCTCTTGCCTCAGCCTCCTGTAGCTGGGATTGCAGTTGCCTGCTACCACACCTGGCTAATTTTTGTATGTTTAGTAGAGCTCGGATTTCACCATGCTTGCCAGGCTGGTCTTCAACTCCTGACCTCAGGTGATCTACCTGCCCTAGCCTCCCAAAATGCTGGGATTACAGGCATGAGCCACCACACCCGGCCATGTTTGCTATTTTTAAACTCTCCTAATGTTCACTCTAATGTGTCAATCTCTATTTCAGCCAGTTCCACAATTACTTTAGTTATTTAATTATCAAATTCTAGTTCATAATTTAAATGTGATTGGCATTTAAGAAAAAGTCAACACTTTTCTAAAGGTAAATAAAATTCTGATAAATATTCAACATTTTGCAGAAAGAAAATATCATAAATAATAGCATGATAAAAAATAATATCCAAATGCAAGGAACCAAAAACATAAATAAATAACTGTGGGTGGAGAAAACTATATTTCTTCCTCCCCTAAAACTATTAAACCAAGCAAATCAGAAAACATTTCAATGATTTTTATATGGGTCAACATTCTTTGAGCCATGAATCAAAAGTTTTGCTCTAGTGCTAAGCACTTAAAGTAATTGTAGTGACAAATTATACTTTCATTGAGTTTTAATCCTTCTCTAGGACTTACAGAAAGTCTAGTGATTTGTGTGGATATTGCTATCAAGAATATCTTTGCATTGTAGGGCTTTGTTTTTACTATGCTTCATTTGCCCATTATAAAAGACTACAACTCCCTGAACTCAGTTAACCATTGTCAATAGACATTAATATAGAATTTAGAAGGAACAAACAAATGATATCAAATAAGTAAAGCCAGAGCTTGAAACTAAACAAGACTGGGAGAGGAGCGCCTTCTACAAGACTTTCTTTTTCTCCATGACATGAAACCATCCTGGTATGAAAAATAGGACTAGACTCAGGGAAGTTGAACTAAAATTGTCTATTTTATTTATATAAATACTGTATATTTGTGTCAATTATTTTTGTCTTTTATAATTTATTTAAAATTCTTAGAGCAATGAGGCTATTCTGTATGACACTGTAATGGTGATGACATATTATTTATTTGTCAAAACTCACAGAATGTATGACACCAAGATTGAACCCTAATGTCAACTATGAATTTTAGTTAATAATAATGTATTGATATTGGCTTATCAATTGTAACAAACATATCACACTAATGCAAGATAGTAATAATAGGGAAAACTGTGTGTGGAAGGAGAGGGATATATTGGAAATCTCTGCACTTTCTTTGTGTTCAATTTTTCATAATTCCTCTGGCCAGGTTCCAATTCTGGCTTTGCTGTTAAATACATTAAATATTAAATACTTGGGCAGGTTACTTACTTGTGCTTCAATTTCCTTATTTGTAAAACAGGAATAATTATAGTTCTTACCTCGTTGGACTGATGAGAGGATCGAATTTAATCATAAATGCAAAAGGCAGAGCTCACTACCTTGTGCACGATGTACACTCAGTAAATCCTACTTCTCTCCCTCCTCCAACTCCCCATTTGTATTCTTACTCTTAACACAGTTATTCCATGTCAAGGAATATGGAGTGCATGTGTCACCATTATGAAGACTGCCAATGACATCAATTATTTTTACCAATCCCTTTCTGATAAACATTGAGTTTACTTCTATAGAGAACATAGATGCCTTTTAAAGTATATAGCAGTGAATTTTCTGGTTCTTGAATGTTTATGGATGTATCTGATGATCATTTTAGTATAAATTCCTATACATAGAATTCCTGGAGTACCGATTGCTTTCAGGATACATCACTTTCCTGGGGTATACTTGTCTTGTCCTTGCCTGCTTCTCCAGCCTCACCTCTTGGCCACACCTCCCACTCCTACTCCACAGTCCAATCAGACTGAGATACTTTCAGCTCTTCCAATGCACCCTGCCGCCTTTTCTCCTTGTTGCTTTCTTTGCCTAGGACATCATCAGCACACTGTCTCTGTCTCTTTGTTATCAATTTCCTAATTTGGATGGATCATTTGCTAGACTGAGTTCCATGAAAGCAAGAAGCATATCTGTGTTTTGGGGGTGTGTGGTCTCACCTTTGAGACCAGTTACTATAATGTGTCTGGTGCTCTACACATTGCCAAGACCCCCTCCTCAAAGTAAATTAAGTTAATTATCTACATAAAGGAAATGTTGTGAAAATTGCAGTGGCTACACTGTATCTCCTACTTACCAGTAAAGCTTCCATGGCTCACTGAGACCCTAAAAGGAGCATAGAGCCTCCAGTATTATTATTATTATTATTATTTTGAGACGGAGTTTTGCCCTTGTTACCCAAGCTGGAGTGCAAGGGCACTATCTCAGGTCATTGTAACCTCCGTCTCCTGGGTTCAGGCAATTCTCCTGCCTCAGCCTCCTGAGTAGATGGGACTACAGGTGTACGCCACCATGCTGAGCTAATTTTTGTATTTTTAGTAGAGACAGGGTTTCACCACGTTGACCAGGATGGTTTCGATCTCTTAACCTCGTGATCCACCAGCCTCAGCCTCCCAAAGCGCTGGGATTATAGGTGTGAGCTACCGTGCCCGGCCTATATTTTTGACCCAGAGCAGGATTTTAAATTTGGAAAGCCTAATTCTTGGTACCTCTTCATTCTACATGATTTTGCACTAATGCTCTACAAGTTTCTCTTTTTATTTATAAATACCAGTTTCTCCTTCTCTTGAAACAGAGTAAGCATTAAAAAGATGATGGTGGGGATGGCCTTCAAAATTTTCTGTCCCCTTTTCTACATGTATGGGCTCTGAAAAATCCCAATGACTGTGGCTAGGATGAATTTTATTCCTGTGGCAAGCTTGTGTTATATGACAAAGTTGACCTTAAGGAAATTGTGTGGGCCTCACCTAATCACATGAACACTTTAATAGTGAAGAATTTTCTCTTGCTGGTTTCAAAAGAGGAAATCAAAGGTTCAAAGCATAAGAAATATTTAGAACACAATTGCTAATGTGTAGTGGCATCAATGAAGTATCCATGTGGCAAGGAATTTTGAAAACCTCTAGGAGCTGAGACACCATAGCTCAAAGCCAGCAGTAAGACAGAAATTCAGGCCTATAATTGCAAGTAACTAAATTCTGCTAGTAACAACTATGTTCTTGGAATCTGGTTTTTCTTAAGCTCCCCACAATGAAGACCCAGTCTAGCTGACAAGTTTTTTCGGCCTTGTTATATCATAAAAAAAGAATGTCATGCTGGACTTCTGACTTACAGAATCATGCAGTGATCAAGGATGCTATTTTAAGCTACTCATCTTATTACCACAAGATTTACCAATGGTTATGAAGCAGTAGAATACCAGTGTAGTGGGGATAGAGAGTAGAACAGGAGTGTAAAATGCCTACGTGAACACATGGACACAGGGAGGGGAGCATCACACACTGGGGTCTGCGGTGGGGAACTAGAGGAGGGACAGAAGTGGGTGGGGAGTTGGGGAGGGATAACATGGGGAGAAATGCTAGATATAGGTGATGGGGAGGAAGGCAGCAAACCACATTGCCATGTATGTACCTATACAACAATCTTGCATGTTCTTCACAAGTACCCCAAAACCTAAAACCCAATTAAAAAAAAAATATATATATATATATATATAAATTAAAACCTGAAGCAAAGTAAAGGAACACATGTTGGCAGAAAAAAAATGCCCAGGTGTATTTACAATCAGATGATCATCCTTAGGTAAGGCATATGCTAACAATTTGTAGATGACCTAAGTACATTCTGAAGAAATATTTGGTCAGAAATAAAACCACATAGAGGTGTGATCAGTGGGAGAACACTTCTTGAGGATGTAACTATTTAGGGAGGTCTTGTGTTGGCAGTGAGGGAAAGCATGGCATTTTCAGGCGAGTGGAGAAGGATTTTTCAAGACAGAGTTGTGGAAGGAGACTGATTTGACTGGAGCAGAGGAATCTCAGTAAGAAGGATGCATAGATGCATGTTTCCTATCACAGCTGTAACAAACTGTTGCAAACATAGCTTAAAACCACACATTTATTATTTTATAATTCTGGGTGTCAGAAGTCAAAATTGGCTCACCAGGGCTGCACTTCTTCTGAACTTTCTAAGGGACAACCTGTTTCTTTGCCTCCCAGCTTGTAGAGGCCGCCCACATTCCTTAGATGATGGCTCCACATCACTCTGACCTTGGCTTTCTCCTTCATCTCCCTTCTCTGACTCCAACTCTCCTGCTTCCCTCTTTCTCTTAGTAGAACCACTGTGATTACACTGGACCCAGCTGGATAATCCAGGATAATCTCTCCATCTGAGGAATTTAATCTATTCACATCTGCAGTCTCTTCTGCCATGTGAAGTAATGTATTTGAGGGGCTGGAGGATTACCATATGAGCATCCTTGAGAAGCTATTATTCTGCCTGACACAATGGGTAAAATGGGCTGGTTGATTATGGGTTTTAAATGGTCAAGTGAAGAGATTAGGGACATTGACACTAGACAACAAACCGATTTAATAAAAATGGCATCTTAATAAAATTAATATTGCACCAGATGGATCACAGAAACTGAAAACAGTTTCTTGCAGTAATCTGGTACATTACTTGCAGTAATCTATATGGAGGTATCTAGGACATGAACTAGAAGACAGCATTAAAATACATGCCAGCACTAGATAGCATCACACTTTGACATAAATAAGAAAATATGATTTTTATAATATATAAAAACAGATTTTGGGGCCAGGCACGGTGGCTCACACCTGTAATCCCAGCATTTTGGGAGGCTGAGGCAGGCGGCTCACCTGAGGTCAGGCGTTTGAGACCAGCCTGACCAACATGGTGAAACCCTGTCTCTACTAAAAATACAAAAATTAGCCAGGCATGTGGTGTGTTCCTGTAATCCCAGTTACTCAGGAGGCTAAGGCAGGAGAATCACTTAAACCTCAGAGGTGGAGGTTGCAGTGAGCTGAGATCATGCACTGCACTCCAGCCTGGGTGACAGACCAAGACTCTGTTTCAAAAAACAAACAAACAAACAACAACAACAAAAAAAAGTTTTTTTGAGACATATTTTACACTTCATGTACTCAATTCATTTAATGTGTACAATTCATTCGTTTTTAGTTATCACCAAAATTAGTTTCAGAACATTTCATAACCCCTAAAATGAACCTCTATACCTATTAGCAGTAACTCCGCATTTGTCTCTAACCCTCCAGCCCTAGGCAATCACTGATCTCTTTGTCTCCATAGATTTGTATATCCTGGGCATTTAGTAGAAATGAAATCATGCAATATGGGTGTCTTTTGTGATTCACTTCCTTCACTTGCATAATGTTTTCAATGTTCACATATCTTGTGGTCCAGTCAATACATTCTTTATTTTATTGTTGAGTATGCCACAATTTATTTACCCCCTCATCAGTTGGTAGATGTTTTGATCATTTTCATTTTTTCGCTATCATAAATAATGCTGTTATAAATATTTGTGTATAGTTTTTGTATGAACATAGGTTTTCATTTCCCTTGGTATACACTTGAGTTTAATTGCTAGGTGAAATGGTAACTGTATATCTAACATTTAAAGCAACTGCCAGCCCGTTTTCCAAAGTTGAAAGCATCTTTATACATTCCAACCAGTACTGTATGAGGGTTCTAATTTTTCCAAACCCTTGCTGATGTTTGTTATAATTTATTTGGTTTTAGCCACTTTAGTGAGTATGAATTGCTATCTCATTGTGGTTTTGATCTGTATTTCACTAGTGAACATTATTAGACATCTTTTAATATATTATTGGCCATTTGTATGTCTTCTTTTGAAATATATCTATTTGAAAAATATCTATTCAAATATTTGGCCTATTTTGAAATTGTATTATTTATCATTTTAATAATGAATTTTAAAAGGTATACATATATATATACCTTTTATATATATATGTATACCTATCTCTCTCTCTATATATATATATAGACCTTTATATATATATATAACTTTATATGTATATATGGATACAAATTCTTTATTAGATATATGTGTGTAATATTTTCCCCATTCTATGGGCTATCTTTTTACTGTCCTGATAATATCCCTTGAAACATAAAAATGTTTAATTTTGATGAAACCAAGTAATTTGTTTGTTTCTTTTCTTGCCTTTGCTTTTGGTTTCATATCTAAGAGGGCTTTGTCTAACTCAGGTTCACAAAGATTACTCTTACATTTTCTTCATGTAATTTTACAGTTTCATCTCTTACATTGAGGCTTATGATCAATTTTGAGTTAAAAGTTGTATGTAATGTGAAAAAGTTCCCTAACTTCATTATTATGAATATTGATATCCAATTGTCCCAATAGCATTTTCCAAAAACATGACTTGTTCACAACTGAATTGTCTTTGTACCTTTGTCCAGAATTAATTGTTAATGAGAGAGATTATTTTTAGACTCACAGTTCTATTCCATTGATCCTTATGTCTATCCTTATTTCAGTATTATACTGTCTTGATAACTATAGCTTTCAATAAGTGTTGAAATTGGGTCAAAGAGTGTTTCAACAATTTTTAATCCATTTCAACATTGTTTTACCTATTTTGGGCACCTTGAATTTTCACATGAGTTACAAAATCAGCTTGCCAATTTATGGAAAGATTATTGCTTAGATTTTTAGATACTCAACCTGTAGATCAATTTAAAGAGTACTGCCATTTTAGCAATAATGTCTTTCAATCCATGAACTAAGCATGTCACTGAATTTATTTCAGTGTTCTTTAATTCTTTTCAACCACATTTGTAGTTTTCAGAGTACAAGTTTTGTCCTTATTTGTTTATTTATTTTTATTTTTTCACTGGTACAAATACTTGTGCATTCTTATGGGATCCATGTGGTATTTTGCTACACGCATAGACTTTGTAATGATCAAGTCAGAGTACTTAGGGTAACCGTCACCTTAAGTTTTTATCATTTGTATGTGTTAGGAACATTTAAACTCTTCTCTTCTAGATATTCTGAAATACACAATAAACTGTTATTAACTAGAGTCACCTGACTCTGCCATGAACATTAGAGCTTATTTTTCTATCCAACTTTGTTAATTCTCTACCTGTTTTATTCCTTTTGATGCTATTAGAAGTAGGACTGTTTCTCTTAATTTTCATTTTTAGATTGTTCATTGCCGGTGTATAAAAATACAATTGACTTTTATATATTTGTTTGAAATCTTAAAATATGCTAAACTCATTTATTCATTAAAGTATTTTTAGTTGATTTCATAGGACTTTCTAATAAGATTGCATCATCTGTAAAAATAGTTAATCTTACTTCTTCCTGTCCAATTTAAATGCCAATTATTTCATTTTCTTGCTTAATTGTTCTGGACTGGAAACTTCAGTAAAAAGTTGAATAAATGTGGTGAGAGAAGACACACTTCTCTTGTTACTGACCTTAGGTGAAATAATTCAATATTTCACCATTAGCTATAATGTTAGTTTTTCATAAATGTCTTTGATTAGGTTGAGAAAGTTTCCTTCTATTTCTAGAGTGTTGAATGTCTTTATTATGAATGGATATTGAATTTTGTCAGATGTTTGTCTCTGAACTATTGAGATGGTTATCTGGTTTTTGTCTTTTTTATGTTGATATAGTACATTATTTAATAGATTTTTGGATGTGAAACCAAATTGCATTTTTGAGATAAACCCCATTTGGTAATATTGCATAATCCTTTCTATATGTTGTGAAAATCTGCTTGATAGCACAGTCAGTTTTTATTGTTCATAGTGTTTGTATTTGCAAATTCACCTACTTGCTAAAATATACTTATAATCCCTAAAACAATACTTTGGCCACATTTGTGGCCATTCATGGACAAACATGGTAAAAAATTTGAGTTGGCCAAGGTGCACATTCCCAGCTGAAGCCTGAAAATGCACTGCTCTGCTTTCTTGTTTCAGTACTCATTCTGCAAACAAATTTCCTTTTCATGTTCTATTTACTTCCTCATTTTTTGTGTATTTTGTGCCTTGTTTGGTGATTTTGCTATTAAAAATTCCCTCCCCCAAGATTACTTCTGAAGTGCTCTCTAGGCTGTGATGTGCCTCATGTAGAAAATACAAAGTGAATAAACTTAGTTCAGGTGTGGGTTTGGGTGTGAGCCAAGAGTTCAATGTTAATGCATCAATAATATATTTGAATTAGGTGTCTTTAAACAGACCCATATATAAAGTAAGGCTATATATTGATCAGTTGATACAAATCTTGTAATCCAGGGGCTCATGAGAATTGAATTCTGTATTTCCTCTAGGGCCAATGGTTTGGTACTCACTAATTCAGTGCACTCAGTGACTTTATAAGCATAATTTCTGTGAATAATAAGAATATGTTGATATTTTTGATTTTTCATATATATTTATTCAATAATTAGTTGGTAGTTTTCAGTTCTTGTGATGTTTGGAATCAGGGTAATAGTAGTCTTATATAAAGAGTTGTGACTTGTTTCCTCTTGTTTATTTTTTTGGAAGAGTTTGGAAAAATTTGATAGCAATGCTTTTGTAAATGTTTGGTAGATTTCAACAGCAAAAAAAAAAATATCCTGGGCATTGGTATTGCTCTGTGAAAAGTTTTAAAATTTATAATTGTGCAGAAAAAAGTTAACAAAGCAAGCCTTACTAAGACTCTTAGGAAGCCTGGCTCACAGTTGACTGGTGTCTGAGAACTAGGATTTTGGAAGGATTCCCCCCATTTCAGAATTGATAGGAGTGGCTCACTGTGCTTTAACATTTGCACAAACAATGTGATTTATGCTGAACACCTGTTTGTCTTCTAGAAGTCTGGAATTTTGGTACAAGCTAGGCAGTGGCTGCCTACATGACTAACACCTAGATGCTGAGTCTTCATGAGCCTGCATAGCTGGCTACAATTCACACATACTGTCACAACTTATTGCTGGGGAATTAAGTATGTCCTGTGTGACTCCAGTGAGAGATGATGCTTAGAAGTTTGTAAATTTTTTCCCTGGACTTTGCCCCATGCATCTTTTCCTTTGTTGATTCTTTCACTGTAAAAGTCATAGCCATGAATATAATTACATGCTGAATATTGTGAATCCTCCTAGCAAATTTCCCATCCTCAGGGTGGTCTTGGGAATTCACAACACATTAATCTCTTTACTTATTAAAGACTTATTCAGATTTCTTATTTCTTCTTGAGTCAGTTTCAGTACTTTGTATCTTTCCAGGAACTTGTTCATCTACTCAAAATTAACCAATTTGGTGGCATATAATTAATAATATTCCCTTCTAATTCTTGTATTTCTGTAAGGTCAGTAATAATGTCCCCTCTTTGATGCCTGGTTTTAATAGTCTGAGTCTTTTATATTTTTTCTTAGAAATTCCAAATAAAATTTGTCAATTTTGTTGTCTTTTTCAAAGAATCAATTTATGGTTTCACTTATTTTCTTTATTGTTTTTCTATTCTATATTTTATTAATTTACACTCTAATCTTCATTATGTTTTCTCTTCTGCTTGTTTTAGGCTTGCTTTTTCAGTGTCTTAAGGTGAAGAATTATGCTATCAATTTGAGATCTTTCTTCTTTTAATATAGGAACTTAACTATAAATATTTTCCCTCAGCACTGCTTTCACTGCATCCCATAAATTTTGATGTATTGTGTCTTTATTTTAATTAACATCAAATTATTTTAAAATTTTGTTTGTGATTTATTCTTCGACTCATTGGCTGCTTAATAGATTATTACTTAATTTCTACATCTTTATTTATTTTTCAAATTTATTTTTGATATTGATTTATGATTTTATTTCCTTGTGGCCAGAACACATATTTTGCTTGATTTCAATATTTTGAATTTACTTAGGCCTGTTTCATGACTAGTGTTTATTTTATTTTTGAAATTCTTCGTGTGTTCTTAAGAGAAATGTGTATTCTGCCTAGTTATTCCATTCAAAATTAAAAGAAGGGTATTGATGGCCTCAGCTATTATTGGTAAATTATCTATTTTTCCTTTCAGTTCTGTTAGCTTTTTTCATGTGTTTGGGGCTCAATTATTAGGTACATATATATTTATAATTGTTATATCTTCTTGATAGATTAATACTTTATAAAATATCACACTTCTCAGCAATAATTTTGTTTTAAAGTCTATTTTGTCTAATAATAGCATAGCCACTTCATCTTTCTTATGGTTTCCATTTGCATAATATACGTTTTGCCATTATTGTTTTTTATTCAACCTACTTTTACCTTAGAATCTAAAATATTGTCTACTGTAGATGGCATATAGTTAGATGCTCCTTTTTTGTTTATGCAGTCTAACAACCTCTGCCTTTTTATTGTATTGTTTAATCCATTCACTTTTAATGTTACTATTAATATATTCAGTTTTATGTCTTCTCTTCTGGTTTCCTTTTACATCCTATATGTTGTTTCTTCTTTATTTTTTGATTCCTCCCTTACTGCTTTCTTTTGTTTAAGTTAATATTTTTTAGCATAATATTTTAATTTTGGTAATGACTTTTTTAACATTATTTTTTGGAGTTATTGTTTTAGTGGTTGCTCTAGGACTTACCATATACTTCTTAATATATCTAATCTACTTCAGATTTGTACTAACTTAATTTCAGTGAGATATGGAGATGTTACGTCTATATGACTCTGTTCACTCTTCTCTCTTTTTGCTTTTATTGTTATACGTATAACATGCATATTTGTTATAAATCCAGCAATATATTTTTATAATTATTTAAAATAATTTTATGAAGGTGCTGAATAATGAAGAAAGAGAATATACACACACACATATATATATTATAGAGAGAGGATATATATATATATATATATATATCCACCTATCTGTCTATAGAGAGAAGTTTGTCATATTAGCCTTCTTATATAACATTTCTGTTACCTCCATTTCTTCCTGTGGATTCAAATTATATTCTGGTGTCATTTTCTTACTTCAGTGCAGCTTTTCTCCCATTTGCCTCCTCTGTGGCCAAATATACTACATTACTATATGTTATAGGCACAATGATGAAATTACTTACATATTCTTTTATACAATTGCTCCTAAAATCAACTATGTGAAGGAGGGAGAAGAAATATTCAATTATATATCTTTAATTATTACATAATTGGCTTTCTCATTGCTCTTGGTTTATGTTGTTATGGATTTGAGTTACTATCTGGTATTACTTGCTTTTACTCTGAAGCATTTTCTTTAACATTTCTTGTAATATGGGTAGACTAGCAATGAATGATCTCAGTTTTTGTTTATGTGGACATGTCTTTATTTCAACTTCATTTTTAAAAAAAGATTATTGGTTGAGCCTTCCAGCACTTTGAATATGTCATCCTACTACTGCCTTCTGGATTTCATTGTTTCTGTTCATCTTACAGGGTTCCTTTGTATGTGATATTTTTTCTTTTGCTGCTTTCAAATGTTTCTTTTGTCTTTTAATACATTTACTATGATATTTCTGGATGTAGATATCCTTACGTTTACTCAAATTCTAAGTTCTTTGAGCTTCTTGAATGTAGATAAAATTTTTCATTGAATTTGGGAAATTTTCAGCAATCATTTTTGAAAACATCTTCATGCTCCTTTCTGTCTCTCTTCTCCCCATCTTATATCCTCATGACATATATGTTGGTATTCATTGTTTAAATCTTTTTTCTCTCTTTTTATTACGTTGCAGAATTTTTATAAATTTATCTTCAAGTTAATTATTATTATTTTTTTTTGCCAGTTTAAGTCTACTGGTGAATTCCTTTAAGGAATTTTTAAATTTCAGTCATGTTGTCAACTTCAGAATTTATATTTGGTTCTTTCTATATTTCTTTGTCTTTATTGATAGTCCTTATTTCCTGAGACGTTGTCATTATACTTTACTTCTTTAAGCATGCTTTCTTTTAGTTCTTTGAACTATTTATAATAACTTATTTGAAGACTTTGTCTTTTAAGTCTGACATCTAGACCCTCTCCCAGGCAATTTTCATGGTCTTTTGTTTCTGCATGCAGGTCACACTTTTCTATTTCTTTGCATGTCTTATAATTTTTGTACTATATCATAACAATTCTATGTGCTGTTACTCCCACATCTCCAGGGCTTTTTATTGTTTATTCTTGTCTATTTGTTTGTTTACTATCCTGGACTATTTTAGTAAAGTCTATTTCCCCCATAGTGGGAAGCCACTGATGTCACTCTTCAGAGAATGCAGTGGGGTATGTACAGTGTAACCCTGGAATGACAGTTGTTTTATCAGGGCTCTCCTAAACTGCCTATTACTTGTTCACCTCCAGATACTAGGTCACACTAATTGCCAGCTAATTGTGCTGTTATTTTTGACAACGATCGGGAGCATAAGCACTCCCACAATTCAATTCAGTTTGAGCCCCTTTGCAGGAATAGTTTTGAAGCCAATCTTTGTGGTTTATTCTGATCTTAGAAGAGATTCTCATAGTTTTTTTATAGCTCTCTCTGATAAACTAGCTGACTTATGTTTTAGCTTGTTGCTTTCGTGGGGCTACTAGCCTCCTCTTATTGTTTACCGCCAAAATCTCCATTATTTTTATGAGGACTTTGGCTTGAACTTTAATTCCCCTACGGGAAATCTTTGGCACTCTCTGTGTTATGGCCTACCTCTCTTACTGGGAAAAATCTCTAAGTGACTGCTCCAGAACTGAGGGTGGAGACAGTGGTCTCTTCTCTCAGAATGATCTCCCTGCTTTGTTAGTGAGGCACTGATCAAGGGAAGTAGCCTCTTGTCCTTCCCATTTGCTTGTCCCCATGTGGAATCTTCTTCATACAAGCAAGGTGGAGTGAATGTGATAAGGACTTGACTATGGTCAGCCGCTATATTTGGGATAGATCTTCTGCCCTACCAGTGAGGGCTACATAAAGAGTCATTGATCTCTCAGATGCAGTCATCTAAAATTTAGCCTCTGCAACATGGAGATGGGGAGAATGAGAAATGCCAGTGGCCTGTTCCTCATAGGGAGATACTATAGCCCTTGACTAGGAGCACAGAAGAGCTGTCTCCTTGGCCATATCTACTCACAATAAGGTTTCTCTCAGTTGGGAGCCTGACCTGCAGAAGGGGACAAAAAGGGTCAGATCATGGCTTAAGTGCCACAGACTCACTGTGTTTTACCAATCTACAAATCTACTGTTATTAGCAGATTCTCTTGATTGAACATTTCTTAATTTGTCTTATGTCCTAAGAAAGCTTCTAGATATTAAAATGTTTTCTATATAATTTTCACCAATTATTGTTGTTTCACTGGAGAATGGGTCTGCAGAGCTTCTTTCACCGAAATTCCAGAAGCAGTCATTCCTCAGTGTTACAAAATTTGAAATTGGCATATTTTTAATTGAAGAAGTATAATATAAAAGAGATTAAACAACACCTGAATAACCTTGGGCAAATTACTTGACCTCAGTTTGATCAACTGTAAAATGAAGATAACAATTTCTATATTATAATGTATTTCATGAATCAAAATGATATTATGCATTTAAACATTTAGTATAGTACCTGTCATACTGCAAATACTTAAAAATGTTATTGAGCAACTGAATAAATGTGGAATACAGTAGGTGCCTTCCTGTTAATCATTGCTGCTCTAGATCATTTTCTCTTCTTCTCTTACCATCATCATTTTGTATTTTATATCATTAGATTATACAATGTCACTTTTTGTAGTAGTCATCTTTTTACCGCAACATCTTCATTATTTAATCCTTTAAGATTTTAGGCCCTGTATCACTGTCACTCTCTCTAACATTACTTTTAAAATAATTCTTAGTGACTCCAATATTCATACGGATAAAATTTCCAATATTTTGACTCCTCAATTTCTTGACTTCTTCTCTTCAATGATTTTGTTCCTTTCCTACCTCACCTCTCTTCCCTAACTTAGTCCCTTGACCTTTAAATTTTCAATAACAACACTACCATAATCTCATATTGAAACAAGCATCTTTCTGACTCTGGCCTCCTACCTTCTGGGTCACAACCTTTAATATTCTAATTCAAACAGGCCTCAACCCCACCTAGACATAGTTAGCATCAACCTTGCCAGCTTCATACTGTCCCTCATCTCCTTATGCCTTTTATTTCCTCTTCATTTACCATCAATTCCATATTCAATTATTATAAGAATTCCCTTACATATATCATCAACTCTCATGCTTCTCTCTTGCTTCATCATATTTTTCTAATGAAACTACAACTTTAGTTAAGTAAATCTTTCTGCTATATCACTGCACCTGTACATTTCAGGTTGTTTGGGGAAACTAAGAAAAACACACAGCCATAAAAACTGGTCTTACTTTATTATCAATAGCTTCAAGTGGGTCTATTAATACAATTATAGTATGTCTTCTTAATCCATTTTCTCTTCCACTCTCTTAGATTTCTTAGATTTTTTTAAGTAATTTCTCCTTGAAAAAGTTTTGTGACCACTGTCATTAATTTATCTTACCATTCTCTCTCATTGCAATCAAGTTCCAGCGCCCCCCCTCACCTTCCATTGCAATTACTTTTCTCTAGGTCCCAAAGATATCCATATTACTAATTTCGATGGCCATTTCTCATATTATTGGCTCAATCTGTAACACTGAACATAGCTGATCCCCCACCCCTTTTAGAATCACCTTTTTCCTCTTGATGTCTATTATTTCTGTGATGTTTCTGGCTACTTTTTCTCAGTCACTTTGTCAGTTCCTCCTCATTTCCCGAACTCTAATTCTTAGATTGTTTTGCTTTCTACTTATATTGGGAAGAATGGTCCCATACCAAAGAAAGAAAGACATATTTTACTCCCGAGGTGATACCATACCCCATCATGGTTTTAAATATAATTTCTATGCTTATGACATCAAACTTTGGATTCTGTAACTAGGATCTTCCTCATATCTTCAAAGTGTAATTTATCTAACTGTCATATACCCAGCTATCTGTTCAATGTGCATTTGCCTATCTCCACTGTAAAGGGTCAGCATGTTTTAACTCCAACTTAGAAGTGTTTCACACTCAGCTATTGATGTGCGCTTCTCCTGCTCACTTACATGTATTTCTTAATGGTGACTACATTCTTCCACTTACTTAGGCGAAAAACTTTGGTGTCAATCTTGATTTCTTTTTCTCATATCTGGTCCATCCACAAATTTTTTTGTCTAGTCTATCTTCAAAATAAACCCAGAATTCATTCCTATGTGTCTTAACTGCAGCTGCCACAGTTCTTCCCCGGCTGCCATCATCTTTCTCCTGGATTATGATAACACTACTTTAATTGGTCTCATAACTTCTACATTTGCCCCCTGTAGCCTGTACTCAATAATCTATTTAAAATTTTAAGCTCAACCCCAAATTTTGACATACACCTTCTGTTTGTTTTCTCTTTAGCACTTATTTTCCGTCATATTAAATATTTTACTTTTTTATCATGTTTATTGTCTTCCTCCTTTGATAGCATTTATACTCTATGAGAAGAGAAACTTTTGACTTTTTGATCACTACCCTGCCTTCAGTGCTCATAATAATGCCTGGTATATAGCTAGAAGCATGGCCAGTTCTTCCCTTTTTTTTTTTTTTTTTTTGAAATGAATGATTCATGGATTCTGTAATAAATTTGGGGGAATCGAACAAGAGACAAAGTAAGAGATAAAATGTCAGGAAGTAAGTCATCAGTATAGAGAAGATTAAAACATATAAATGTATACATTTCACAAGAGGAGAAGTGTAGAGGAAAGGCAGCAGGTAGACAATTAGAGAACCACTCAGTTGGTGTGTAGAGAGAAAAAGCAGCCCAGTTAGTGAGAGATATAGATAAAAATTGACAGATAATATTATAGAAACTAAAAATGAGAAGACAAGCTATGTTAAGCAGAGTGGAGAATTTGGTCAGGGTCAGAATAAAGAAACTCAATTCCATTAGGAAAATTATTCAATTGGAGAGTTTCAGAGCACTGATGGGTCCATAAATTAGGTTATAAAGGTTTAAGAAAGTAAGAAATAGGTGGTGGGAGCAATGGAGTTTAGAAGTTGGTAGCTTGTTTGAGGAGCATAGCTGTAAAATAATGTCAAATGATAGGAGTAGGATTATAATGGAGTAGTAATTTCAAAGTGGAAGACTTCAAGATTTGGAAATTCAAACATACCTAAAAGAGACATAAAAGTTTTTAAAAAGTAAAGTATAAAGAATGAGCACTAGTATGGGGACCAGTTTTCTTTAGAAGAATTGATTCCATCCCAAACAAACGAGGGCAAATTTGACTCAGCAAGCAGATGTCTTGTACGCATGTGACTTAAAGGGAATGATGAGAAGAGAGTGAACACAGTAATCTAGCGACCAGCGCTCTTGAGAAATTTTTCAGAAATTCACTATGGAAAGAACATAGATTAGGTTTTATATAACTAACATGAAACTAATATTCATGAATGGCGTTTCAAGTTTTGTGAAGTCCTCTCTTAGAAATTCCTCAACTCTGTCTCCAAATATCCAACACGTATGCTTGACTCTGCAAGTGTAGCCTGTTTTAACAGCCGAAGCACAACTCATCTGAAGACTCCAAAATTTCTCAGACAATGAGTAGATATTAGTCTCAGGCAACTACTCTGGAAGTGTAATTAATAAAGTGGTGTGCTCTCCTTTCAGGTGAGCCCCTTCAGGCAAACTCGGCTGACTGCGCCCAAGGCAGGCCTCCAGTCTGAATATAACTTGGGGAAGTGGAATTGCTTGAGAAACCTCTGTTTTGCCACTTGCCTTTCTCCGATCTTGCCCCCTTAACCTCTTGATGCCCCAGGTTTTATAATCGGTACCTGAATTTCTTCCTGGCGTATACTAAGAGTTTAATGTGTGGGCAATTTTTATGGCATTTAAAATACCTAAAAATTGAGTACTGCTGATATTGTGGATTAACATGGAGGATTCCTTAGTTCACGTAAAACAAAATTTACTATTGATAGTAGTGATGTTAAATCCCCTGATTTACCTCCAAAAATATAGTAATTCATTTGTGAATAGTAATTTTCATACAAAATTGAATATTATTTCGGGCTGAGTAGAAAAAAGCTGATTATTGAAGACGTCGAGAGTAATATTTTGTGTTAAGATGGATGTTGATTTGGTGCTATTCATTCATTGTTATTGCTGTTGTTCTGTTATGTAAATAAAACTGACCTTTTCCCTTCAGTGTGGTTGTATTGTAGATTTAATTAAATTTGAACTTGAGGAAGGACAGGGAAGCTTATCAGTTTTTAAGAAATTAAAAATTAAATCTAACAATTTAGAGTTATAAAGCACTGTAATCTGTTTAAAGTTAAGATATTAAAAGAGGCTTTTTAATCAACCACTGTTGTACTAACAGATTCAAACCATTCCATTAAATAGAACTGTATTTCATATATAAAATTGTCATATGTCAGCATTGCTGCATAGTATGAAACTGATCAATAAAATGATTTTTACTCAATTGAAGAGAAAAAAATCAGATTTCTGAGTGGGATATAGAAATAGTTTTTGGTCAGCTATATTATATGGAATGATCTCAAATAACATGATAATTCCCATTTTTACATTTAAAGATCACTCTAATAAAGGCATTTTGGGTTGGGCGTGGTGGCTCACGCCTGTAATCCCAACACTTTGGGAGGCCAAGATAGGCAGATCGCCTGAGGTCAGGAGTTTGAGACCAGCCTGACTAACATGGTGAAACTCTGTCTCTACTAAAAATACAAAAATTAGTAGGGCATGGTGGCAGGTGCCTGTAATCCCAACTACTTGGGAAGCTGAGGCAGGAGAATAGCTGGAACCTGGATGTTGCAGTGAGCCAAGATCATCCCACTGCACTCCAGCCTGGGCAGCAGAGCGAGACTCTGTCTCAAAAAAAAACAAAAATAAAAATAAAAATAAACAAAGGCATTTTGGTTTTAACTAATTAAAGCTCTATGTGTGTGTGTGTGTGTCTGTGTGTGTGTGTGTGTGTGTTTGTGTGTGTGGTACTTTTCCTGAGTCTTTTATCTCATTTATCAATATCCACACTATGAGTTTTCCACTCAGAAAAGTATATAAATATAGTTTTTTTTTTCCACTTAAACATCAGTATAAAGGCATCTATGTACAATATTTGGTACTTATATATTAAGTATAGTTTGTTCGTTACTAACTATTTGCCTCCTTTTCTAGTTAAAGAATATTTGTGCTTAGGGAAAAGTCATTATTTATAATCTTTGAACAATTTAGTTAGGGCATTAGTTAAATCTTGTCACAATATGGGGAAGTAATTTATGGAAGAAAAAAATGTTTATTTTAAAATAGAGGTGTTCCTTTTTGTCATGTTTTTTATCTAAAGAAAATGGCTTTAAAAATAATTTTAGTTTGGATTAATTTATACTGTAGTGTACAGCTAAGAAATGAGCTTATGTTTGGGATCAAAAAGTGAGGGATCTATAGCCACTAACAGAAATAATGATCCCCAGTCGAATTTGCCTTAATCTGTACTTTTGTCTATTTTTATAAAACTGAAAAGACAGTTGGACTATCAGCTGTGATGCAAATAACGATCAGTATCAAGAGGATATAGCCATTAAAATCTATTGTTTTCAGTTAAAATAAGCTAGAAAGTTATAATCCAAGTAATTAGTACCACTTTTCTTTCATCAACAGTTCAATGTCTACAACTGATTTTTCTTTTAAAAACAAGCCTATGTTATTTTTTCACCAATTAAAAAAATCTCATTTAATGTAAAGAAATAAAATCTATAATTAAAAAATAAAACAACTACCTATCTGTCCCATCCCAACCAATTGTTCAAATTGATAAGCTGGATTCTGTAAGACCTTATTCCAGCAAATGTGGGACTCTGTGAGTTTGTGAATGACCACAAAGTCACACTGACATTTTAGTACTATTTTTATATTGCCTTTTTCATAGATAAAATATGGTATTCTCATAAAATAAAAAAAGAGAGAGAGAGAGAGACCTTACTGATTTACATGATTGGTTGCTATAGGGCTTTTCTTTTAAAGACTTATCTGACAACGCACGATAGGAGATTGCATAGATGGTAATCATATTTTTCTCCTTTATAATATAAAACTTGTTTAGTAAAGTACATTTAAAAATGGGGATAGTGGGTCATGAGCAGTACAGTTTTTCAAAAATAGCTAGAGCATAGGTAATTGTGATTCTCTTTTGAAAAAGCAATAATATGGCTGCCAGAAGGTTTCTGGAAATGTCTGGTATAAATTCCAGCTTCTGACCACATGACTAAGTCTAAAATGAGCAAGGGGAAAATTTCTTCGCTGTTAACATTTTTTTCTGCTTGAAACAAACTCACCTTGCTGGAGTATCTCATGTATGAGATTTTATAAACAGGGAAGAATTACAGAGTCCATGGCAACTCAGAGATAAAATGTTCAGACTATGATTTCAATATCTTGCAGGCACATACACATGCTTTACTTTTCAAAATGCATATGAAATGGCTTCATGTAGAAAGCTGTATAACCATGGTGATTGCTGGGATAAATGAATACTGAATGTAAGAATTGTCACTGTGACATGTTTTACACTACCTACATGTTAAAAATCCTTTTCTGCCAATAATTTACATAACATGCTTAGACAAGCATATGTTATCCCTCAATTTCTTAAAAGAAATGACCCAAGTTAATAGTGCAGCAAGAAATGTATTCATATTTCATTATATAGTTAGGGTGAGCTATTGATGATCTCACACTACATAAAAGAAAAAAGAAATAAAGAACATAGGGACATTTAATCTGACAGTTCAGCAAAGACAATTAGATATATATGTGTGTGTATATATATAGCATTTTTCAGAATTTATTATTATAAATGTCTTTCATATTCTGTTTTTTAAGGAAAACTTCATCCTAGATGTTCAAAGTATTGTTTGAATATTTACTGTAACAGTACCCACCTGATGGTTATAGATATATAATTTAAATATTAATACTAATTCAAGTAATGATAACTTATCCAGCACAGTTGTTTTCTAATATGCACAAACTAATTGTCAAATCTGAAAGAAAAACAGACTTTGGAGATCCTTGTATATATTTTTAACAACTGATAATTTATTAAAATAGGTGATGCAACGGTGACTTCAAACTTGACTCTTGAAGATATATATTTTATACGTCACCTATTAGCTAGCTACTTTTATTCCAAATAGCATTCTCTAAAACATAAGCATGTTATTTTAATGGCTTACTCCAGTATAAAATGTGTTGTGGAAAGAAAGAACTTCTGCATAGCAGCTCTAGTGTGCTGCCCTGAAACCATAACACAGTTCATAAAATAACAAAGCAGACTTCATGTGCTTGCAGAATTCATGTGCAGTAGAACTTCTCTGTAGACCTTTTTCTCATATTCACTGTTTAGCCAAATTACACTATAAAAGTGCCATTTATCAACATTAGTTTGAAATTACACACCACTTTGTTTGAAGAAGCAGAGAAAATATAAATAAAAGCTTTGATCAGATTCAGTGTCATTACTTAACAAAATGAAATATCATGGGGATGAGAAGGTTGACCTAGATATCTTGCTTTTGCCAGGGGATTTCTGTATAACTCACTTAAGAAGTAAGTCATGAAATGCAGTGCGGTGATGTTGTGTTTTATAATGTTTTGTTATCTGATGTTTCAAGCTGGCTTCTTACCTGCAAAGGTTTTGGGTCAGGTAGACTGTTGTGAGGATTAAAATGCCAGAAAATATTTGTAAAGCACCCAGTTGCTTAAAACACAGTGAGTTTAAATAAATGTTAAGCCCTTTCCCCCTTCACCACTGTGGCTTTATTTTGACTCTTGTAATTGCAATGCCTGTAATATTTGGGTTTAATTCAACTGTTCTACATTTTGTATGAATTCTGCACTTATATGAATGAAGCTTCTGACTGTGAACTGAAGCTCCTCAGTGGACTTCTGGTTTCCTGAGTAAGAGGAGTCACCTGGGTAAAGACAAAGAAGTGATCTTGCTTTTTTGCCCTCCACTTTGGAAGTGAGCACTTTGGGAGACTAGCGCCCCCAGTCTCCCCACTATGCCTCTCCTTGTTCTATCCAGAGCCTTTGTATAAATCAAACTTATCTCTGGGGGCAGGGGGCTAAGAAAAGATTCACGAAATTGAATCACAAGCTGTGGGGAAGAAAAGATCTTTGTCAATAGCTGTTCTCAGAGAGCTGAGATGGATATTGCCTGGTTCCAAATGCCTCAGACTGTGCTCAGTCCATCTTATGCACCCACATTAAACCAACAGGTGTCATCCTTGGGAAGCACGAGGTGGTGGTAGTTCTTTGGCAAGGCTGCAGGTGAATCAATGGAAAATACTTCCTTTAGTACCTACCTATCATAGTATCTCACTCACAGTTTTTTCTTTGTTGTAAGAAAGAAAAAAAAAGAGAGAAGGAAAGATGGTTTATAAGATCTGTACTAGTAAACTAATCTTAATTGTTTGCCTTCTTTGCCTTAGTAGAGATAGAAAATAACTGCTTGGATTGAAATGGTGATCCGCTTAGGATCAACTGTAGTGTGGTAGCCCAAACACTGGGCTAAGAGCGAGGCTCCTGGGTTCTGGCTTAATCACTACCCAACCTACTTCATTAAAAGCAAGTTGCTAGCATTTTCTGAAACTGTTTTTGGCCTACAAAATGAGAGGAAAGGCATTTTTATTGCCCAGAATAGTGCCTATTGTGTAAAAATATGTTAAAGTAGAAGATGAGGTATTATATTAACTCAAAACAACAATCTAGGTTCTTTTAACACTCCTATTACAGAAACTCACATACAGTGTATATACTCTGCATATACACATACACGTACACACATACACACACTGGGTGAATATTGTAATACTGCACTGTAGCCTCCTTTTGTTACAGTGACAATGGTATGTATGGCTCTCTTCCCATGCCATTAAACATTATAGCTTTGGTTTGAATTTCAATATAGTATTTTATAATAACATATACACTAACTTAATTAATTAGTCACATATAGATGAACATGTAAACAGTTTTTAAATTTTCATTTTTATGAATAATGCTGCAATAACATTATTGTGTCACCTTTTTTCATTTTGATCATTTATTGTTTGTCTGATTTTGTCATATAGAATTTGGATGCAATCAAATTTATCCACTTCTTTTATTTCCAGTTTCCATGACATGGTTAGAAAAGCTTCCCCTAGACTCAGTTATAAATATTTTAGGCATTGTTACCTATGAGTAAGTTCATGATTTCACTTCTTCAAAAGGAATTGCTACTATTATACTCTTGCTGTTATTGTAGTTAAGTGTAAGTAATCAGGTAGAGATCCTTTTTCCCAAACAGCTAGCCATATTTTTAATATCAAATAACCTATTTTTCCAGTAATTGGAATGCTTTCATTTATTATTTAGTTTATTTTTAGATTGTCTATTATATTCATTTGGTTGGCAATGTGTGCAGGTATTGTGAATAAAATCATTACTTATCAATTGCTAACACAGAGATTTGAGGATTGAAAAAGAAAATTCCCCTATGAAAGGAGATAGGAATGTCTGGAAAAGGTAGGCAGGAGCAATAATAGAAGGAAAAGATGGAGGATGAAGAAAAATACATACAGATGAATGGCATTGCAATCCCAAAGAGTGTGTGTGTGTGTGTGTGTGTGTGTGTGTGTGTGTGTGTGTGTGTACTGATTTATACTTCCTCATTCGGTATCGTGTTGGATTGTTCCAGCACTTGGATTTAAATGGGGAAGTTACAAAAGTACAAACTGGTCTGGGCTTGATGTCACCAAGAAGAGGGTCATTAGAATGATGACCTATGAGGTTGAGGTTGGTTGCAGGACATAAAGCCAGGAGAATATGGATAGATTAAGAAATGAACTAAGGGTGTCAAGAAAAGGTAGATGGTGATGAAATTTAAGAGTGCATTAAATGTAACTTAGAGAATAAAAGAACTGAGTGGGTGGAGTTGTGATCAGAGATTAGGATATTGAAGCTTATGTGACTGTGATGAGTATAATAAATCCAATGTTCTTTTCTTTGCGCTGCCTAGTTTTATACAAGAAAATTACCAAAGGGTTGAGATAGAAGTTGGGAAAAATGAGGTAATGGATAACTTTATGGACAGAGAAAGCATAAAATTCTATTATAATGAGGGAGGAAAAGGTTTAGAAGAAAGGAGGGCAAATATTAAAAAAATACAGCCTTACTAGGATTGGGAGTGTGAAGCAATAAATTTAATAGAAAAAGAAGAAGGGCAAGCATTTTGGAAAAAAGGCAAGTGAATCTCATCTAAAATGTGGAGCAGAATCGTTGATGATGTGGCAGGAGGAGAAAGAGAAAGTGGTATAAATATTTGAAGGGAGTTCTCCAAGTTCAATTAAATGCTTAGGCAGGTCCCCAAATTAAATTACATGCCAAGAAATCATTGGCAAGCAAAGTGTGGTAATTAAGTGCCACAGGGCTAGGAACAAGGCCGAGCCTTGCCCCATTCTGCCACCTCTTCGTGGCCCTGTTCACCATTCTGTAATGGGAAACTTAGTAAATGAAACAAACAGATCGCAGTCCAAAATGGCACAAAAAAGATAACTGAAACCAGATGCTAAGGATAAACACGACTGTGGCCAGAGACAGAGATTTCAAGGGCAGCTCAGCATTGGCCAAACAGGAATTTACACTCTTGTATAAGCGACGTGCCAGGCTCCTGGGGTCCAGCATGAATGAAGGAAGACGCAGTGTTCATGGAGAAAGAAAAGCTGGCTGTAAGTTAATAAGCTCTAAGTGCTCTTCAAATAAAGATACGCATGAATTTGTAGCATGAGTAATAGCCAGAGTTTCAACCTTCTAATACAATTTCTAGCATACAGACACTGGGCTCACATTGCAGCCCTGGCCATAGCACTAAGATACCAAGGGTATAGGCTGAATTGGAATCTCAGATTAGAATGGAAAGACCACAACTTTGAAATCAATTTTAAAATATCTAAGAGATCCCACCAAGATTCCAACATTAATTCAGTGTCTGAAAACTACCTGTGTGTGTGTGTATAGAGAGAATCGTTTTATAGTTTGCGTGTATTTCAACTTGGTTGTTCTAATGGTGTTTAAATTAGTGGAGATAATCCCACCTCCAAATATATTTCGATGTTTTGTATGGGTGGCTTTAAATAGTAGAGTGGCCTTTCTGGTGGAAAGTTGAGAGGCCTTTTAAAACACTTAATTGGCAGAGGGAAGTAATTTGGAGTTTATAATATATATTTCAAAATAACTAAGTTTCGAATATCTTACCACAAAAAATTGATAGGTAAGCAAGGTGATAAATATGTTAATTAGTTTGATTTAATTATTTCACATTGTTTACATGTATCAAGACATCACATGCTATCCCATAAATGTATATAATTATGATTTGTCCATTAAACATAATGTTAACTTTTAGGAAGTAGAGATTCAGAAATTATTTTTATTTATTATTAAAAAACTGTAGAGGATCTAAAGAAAGCCCTTTGTGTCATGATCATAAAATAGATAGTATTTTTATTGAATTCATTGGCACAGTATCCATCAGATTAAGTAGATCCAGGGGTGTGATCCCAGTTTAGGGATATGCAAGTGAATCCAGAAAGCTCTCGAATGAACTAACCAAAGAAGGACAACTCCTGGCAGAGCTGGGACCAGAGACCTCCTATTGGTTTAAACATCTGTCTAACTTGTCTCCATTTTATGCTCTTTAGACTACTAAAGCCAAAATGGTCACCAGAATATAATCCTTCAATTAAGCAGATTGGAATAACATAAAATTATAAAAATTATAATACAGGATTACTCAATACTTCACAAATCTCACTAAATCACAAGTAACATACTAAATTTCAGGTTGTAGCCTCAAGTGTCATTAACTGAACTGCAGAAAATCAAAGAAAGCAGAAAAGTTTTCCATTTTCGTAACTGACAGCAAAGAATACAAGTAATAAATTTTGTATAAAAATTACTTTTGAATGGCATTATGTGTTAGAGAATTTTGCCTAAATAAAGAAATTATCTGTGAAATGGGGATAAAGCCTATAACTGCTTTGCTTCACATGAAGTGAGGATTAATGAATAACCCTGACAGACTGCTCTAAACTGATTGGGAAAGACATGAAAGAGGAATACAGGGTATTGTCAGTATACCAGGATTAATGGAGAAAGAGATTTTTGTCCAGGAGGAAATGTTAATTCATTTATAAATTAAGTGGTGAATCCATAAGGTACTTACATGTGTTCTCCATTCGAACCACATCCTAAGTTATCATGGTAAAGCAGTTTTATTTTATCTCCAGAGAAACAAATAAGAGAGAAATTTAAATTTCAGCATTAGAGATTAAGACTAGATATTCTAAAAACCCATTACTTCACAATCTGCTAATTTATAACTTGTAATAGTACAACCATTAATGGAGTGAGCTTTAACATAAACTTGTCTTTTAAAAAAGACTTCTGAATTAGATTAATAAAGTATACAAAATTGCTCTGTTACTCTGGAAGGAAATATTTATCTTGCTTAAACATTCAGGCTGGTTTTAAGTAGCTTAATAGCACCTACTGGCTACAAATAATAATATTCCAAATGATTTTCCTAATAATCTATGCACATTTGCAGAATGCCTACAACATTGTATTTACTAATATTTTTGTTACTGTTTATAATTGAAAGTCATTCAATAGCTTTTCAATTTTTTAATGATAAACTTCAAACTTTATAGAGTTCAAACTTGCTTTTCTCCCACGAACTAAGTTTTCCCATAACATGTCTCAGAACTGCTCCCTTTTCTTCCAGCCTTTCTTCGTGGCCTTATTCTAGGCCTTCATGATTTATCACCTGAAATATTGCAACTCTTCTCTGTCATTGTATTTCTCTGGCAAAGAGAGATGCTCTCTCTCTTTCCCAGTCTCCATCAGCACCCATTGTTGCCATAATTGTCTTTGGAAATAGCATCTGGTATTGCTACCTTATTGTTTAAAATCCTTTAATGATGGCCAATTGCCTGTAGAATAGAGTCTGATCCCTAATTACATCTGTTAAAAGAAAAACTTTAGACCAATTAAATTTAACAAAATTCATTTGGGCAAAGAAATATTCATGAACTAAATGGCACTCAGAACCAGGAGAGAGGTTCAGAAAGCTCCGCTCAGCAATGTTGCCAGGCAATATTTATACACAGAAAAAGAAATATCTAGAGAAATAGCTTTATTGGTTACAGCTGGGTGTTTACCTTATAGGGATGTGGTTTGGTCAGTTGGCAACCTGTGACTGAATGAATCTCAGCTGCTGTGATTGGCTGAGACTCGGCTATTTATTGCAAGAATATACTCTTTATTAGGCTGCAGGCTGTTTACATACTAAGTTAGATTGTATCCCTCTGCATAGAGATTCAAAGTACAAAGGCAGCTTTGGGCGAAGTTTAACTTAACACATTATATATAATTCTTTATGCCGCAACTTAATATTCTTGCACATCTTCTCCTCCTAACCCTAGATTCCACTCATAAAACCTGCACTCAGGTTTGTATGCTTTTCCTGGATCCCTTCCCCTTCATTTTTCTTGCCTATCTTTTTTTGTGCTGGTCATTCTCCCAGAAAATCCTTTTACTACTATCCCAGTTCTTCCTATAACAGGTGAACAGCTATTCAAGCTCTACCATTTATGTGATAAATTTCTCAACCATTGCTTTGTATGCATACCTACTAAAATCTGTAAACATATTAATCAATAATAATTAAGATGTCAAATGTTTATTCAATACTTTTACTAAACAAGTCATGGAATACCTATTTTGGAGTCACTGCCATCGTATGAGAATAACACATATTAGCTCCTTTCCCCAATGCATATCCTCAAGGCTTAGAGAGATTAGGTAACATGTTCAAGGTAATTTAGCTGCTAGTAAGAGAAGCAGCTAAAGTCGTATCATACTCTGCTATAGAGTTTTCTAATGGCACTCATTTGTTCTAGGTCTATTTCCCCCTTTTACAAAGGAAGCTCTGAGAATAGAAACAATGCCTTTTCATTATCCTTAGCACCCAGTACAGGTTGTTGAAAGAAATATAAGAATAATCAAATAGTGATATGAGCTACTCAATGATATAGCAATATTATTAGTAATGCAATTGTAAGATTTGACATTACATTCATCCTTTCTATGTTGAAAAATGACATTTTCCTACTACACCTATAAATTTTCATTGTAATAAATGCCAAGTACATGTACTCCCTGTTTTATTTTTTTCAAACTTCCTCTTCTTCTTTGGTAAAATAACTCTTGTTTTGGCAAAGATATGAAGGACCACTTCGGAACAGGCCTCAAAAGTGAATGTTAATTAGAATAAGCTAATGACAATTATTTTTTTGTTGCTGGTGATTAGTTTGTGAATGACGTGGTACGATTCTAGCAAGAAGGACAAGTCTTTCACATTCTGGGGAGGGTTTCTCACTCCTAAGAAGAGGTATAAAAAGGAGACCCTCTCTCTTCTGGCCATGGGATGAGCACAGTGATATATTTCCCGATGTCAGGTTCAAGTCCACATTAGGGTCCAGCCCCAGCCAAGCTCCGAGGGAGTGAGTGGATAACTGAAAGAACACTCAGTGGGGCATAAGTAGGTGAAATATGTCTATTCAGCAGCTCTCTCAGCAGCAACTCGCTCACACTAGGCCACCTTGTCTTGTCTGCTTGAGCTGGCAGCTCCTACACAGATACACAGCCAGTTCTCCTTTGACTTCAGGGTCAGCAGCTTAACTTTCTCTCTTTGGGCACAAGCTGGATCCTGGCTCTCTGCTGCCCACCTGCCAGACGGTCATTCTTCCTTACAGGGGCCAGTAGCTTTACTTTCTCTCTGGGCACCAGTACCTGCACAAGAGCGCCTGTACCTTGTAAAGTCATGTTAATCCAAACCCTGTGCACAGCGTCAGTAGGGCAATTACACCTTTTACAGACAAGAGTGGCTCAGAGCCAAGCATGACCTTACACAAACAGGTTATGTAACAAGCGGAGGTGTGTGCCCACACGCCAAACTCCCTGAGTCATGCAGGCCTGATGTCAGCCTTGGCCTATCCTTGACCAAAGCACATCCAGGTACCTTACACCTGCTGCTACTGTGAGTGTCTTTGACCACAAAGGGAGCGGGCTGTCTGCTAAGTATGGCAAAGAAGAGAGAAGAAAAAAACCTGAGCTCTTGTTATGGCTGAGGCGCTGAACTAGTTAATTTTGGAATGTTTCATCGCCAGGCCTGTCATGATATAATTACTGTTCTTTTCTGTATATGTTACTTAATATTTTCTAATTCTTGGCTTTCAGAAGTTTTGTTATAATACGCCTTAGTTGGTGCAGTTTTCTTGGTATTTAACCTACATGGGGTTCACAGGTGGATATATTTGTTGTTGATAGCTGAGTTGTAGTGGATGTATTTCATCAACTTTGGCAGATTCTTGGCTATTATCTCTTCAAATGTTCTTTTTAGCACACTTTGTCTTCTCTCCTTCTGTAACTCCAATTATTTATATTACACTGTTTACTATTGTCTCAAAGATCTCAGATAATCTATTCTTTTTTTTTCTTTTAGAGAGAAAAGGAGAAAGAAAGAAACAGCAAAAGAAAGAAAAAAAATGAAAGAC
>PVKP010000158.1:184724-255608 GCA_004027715.1 Plecturocebus donacophilus
CTCTTTTATGCCAATAATTGTGCTTAACAATGGAGACAGGAAGGAATAGGGGATGAAAATAACAAATAAGCAGCCAACCAATATTTTATTTAAACCTGTGAAATGCTATGCAATTGCTGGGGAGTGATTTACTTCCAGTTATGTGGTCACTTTTAAAATAGGTATAATGTGATACTGAGAAAAATGTATGTTTTGTGGACTTGGGGAGGAGAGTTCTGTAAATATTTGTTAAGTCTAGTTGTTCCAAGTCTGAGTTCAAGTCCTGGATATCCTTGTTAATTTTCTATCTCGTTGATCTGTCTAATATTAACAGTGTAATGTTAAAGTCTCCCATTATTATTGTGTGGGAGTCTAAGTCTCTTTGTAAGTCATTAAGAACTTGCCCTATGTATCTGGGTGCTCCTGTAATGGGTGCATGTATATTTAGTATTGTTAGCTCTTCTTGTTGCATTGATCCTTTCACTACCATGTGATGTCCCTTTTTGTTTCTTACGGTCTTTGTTGTTTTAAAGTCTGTTTTTGCAGAGATGAAAATTGCAGCTTCTGGTAACGCTAGCTGACTGTTTTGCACATTAGTTAATGTAGATTCTTCATTATGGTGATGCTCTTTACCTTTTGGTATGTTTTTGGAATGGCTGATACTGGTTGTTCCCATCTGTGTGTAGTGCTTCTTTCAGAAGCTCTTGTAAAGCAGGCCTTGTGATGATGTAATCTCTGAGTACTTGTTTGTCCGCAAAAAATTTTGTTTTTCCTTCACATGTGAAGCTTAGTTTGGCCAGATATGAAATTCTAGGTTGAAAGTTCTTTTCTTTAAGGATGTTGAATGTTGGCCCCCACTCTCTTCTGGCTCGTAGGGTTTCTGCTGAGAGATCTGCTGTGAGTCTGATGGGCTTCCCTTTGTGGGTAACCCGACCCTTCTCTCTGGCTGCCCTTAGTATTTTCTCCTTCATTTCAACCCTGGTGAATATGACGATTATGTGTCTTGGGGTTGCTCTTCTTGAGGAATATCTTTGTGGTGTTCTCTGTATTTCCTGGACTTGAATATTGGCCTGCCTTGCTAGGTTGGGGAAGTTTTCCTGGATAATATCCTGAAGAGTGTTTTCCAGCTTGGATTCATTCTCTTCTTCACATTCAGGTACACCTATCAAACGTAGATTAGGTCTTTTCACATAGTCCCATATTTCTTGGAGACTTTGTTCAATCCTTTTTACCCTTTTCTCTGTCATCTTGCCTTCTCGTTTTATTTCATTGAGTTGATCTTCGATCTCTGATATTTTTTCTTCTGCTTGGTCAATTCGGCTGTTGAAACTTGTGCATGCTTCACGAAGTTCTCGTGTTGTGTTTTTCAGCTCCATCAATTCAGTTATATTCTTCTCTAAGTTGTCCATTCTCGTGAGCATTTCGTTAAATCTTCTTTCAAGGTTCTTAGTTTCCTTGCACTGGGTGAGAACATATTCTTTTAGCTCACAGAAGTTTCTTATTATCCACCTTCTGAAGCCTGATCCTGTGAGTTCATCACACTCATCCTCCGTCAAGCCTTGTTCTCTTGCTGATGAGGAGCTGCAATCCCTTGTAGGAGGAGAGGCATTCTGATTTCGGGTGTTCTCAGCCTTTTTGCACTGATTTCTTCCCATTTTTGTGGATTTATCCGCCGGTCGTCTTTGTAATTGCCGACTTTCAGATTGGGTCTCTGAGTGGACGTCCGGCTTGTTGGTTATGAAGTTTTCTCTGTTTCTTAGTTTTCCTTCAGTGGACACCCCTTCCCCACCGAGCTGGGCCTTCCTGGGTTCAGCTGTGCTTGCTCAGTCCTCAGCGCTTCCAATTGCTGTTCTCCTTGTGGGAACGGGATCAGCGGAGCCCGACTAAAAGGGGACCAAGTCCCGTATACTCCGCACCAAGAAGCGCCGCGCTGGGGCGCGGGCAAAACAGCCGCGCTGGGCAGAAGAGTCGTGCTGGCGACCCGTGTGGCTCCTTCGCCGGGAATCTCCCAGTTTGTGGGCATCAAAAATTCGCCTGCAATTGCGGCATCCACTGGCTCTCTGCACTTTCACTGGGAGCTACAATCCTGAGCTGCTGCTACACGGCCATCTTGGATCTCTCTCCCCAGATAATCTGTTCTATTATTTTCTCTTTGAGTTTTAGTTAGCATAATTTCCATTAACTTGTCTTCAAGTTCACTGATTTTTTTCTTTCTGTGTCCAGTGTACTGATAAATCTATCATTTTTGGTATTGTTGCTTTCTATTCTACTTTTTTATTTGGCTCTTTTTTATTACTATTATTTTCATAATGTTGATGAAGTTACCTCTCTGTTTACTTATGTAGTCCATTTTTTCTACTTTCCTTTAACACATTCATTAACATAGTTTTAAAGTTCCTGCCTGATAATTCCCATCTTTATTTTATTTCTGGGTCTGCTTCTATTGTTGATAGGTCATGTTTACTTTCCTTTTTATATGTATCATAATCTTTTTATTGCATTCCAGATATTATGTCTAAAAGAACAGTAGAGACTACTGTTCTTTTAGGGGTAAATAATAGTAAAACTCAGAAGAGGGTGGGCTCATTTTTCTCTCAGGCCATTGAGGTGGAAGGCTGAGCCAATATAATCTAGACATGTGTTACGGCTGCTGTCTCTTTAGTTTAATTCATTTCATCAATGGCTTCACCTGACTTGAGGTCAAAATTAGGACCTTCTTTTCAGCTGGGCTGGAGATCGGAGCCCTCAGAGCCTGTAGATACCCCTTTATGCTTTACAGTCCACTACCAGTTTTCAATCCATGGAAGATCTCATCATACTTCTAGCAGGCTCCTTGCTAGTAGGGTTGCTGGGTATTCTCTGCTTCCCAGCACTGCCCTTAGCTTCCTGTGCCTTGGGAGACTTATTTCCACCTGCTGCTACATGTCCAGTGTGGGAGGGCTGAAGTGGTAGACTTGGTGAAGGTCTGGAGAGCCTGTGAAGAGTTTATCTCATTTCTCTGGCCCTGCCTGCAGATTTGGTAGGCCCTGCATGCTTGGGCATCAGAAAGTAATTTCTCCCAGCAATACTGCCCCTCCAGCCGCCTTGACAGCCCGTGCTTCCTATTGTGTGGAGGATGGAATTGCCTACCCTGCCCTCAGCCCTCACCAGGCCCTCAGCTCTATTCAGTTTTCTGTTGGTACTTAATGAATGCCTATGGGACAGAGTTGGCGGGTGGCTGCAGTTTCTGTATGTGGCTATTGTCCACTGGATTGTGTCATGCCTTTCTGTAGTGGCCTTACAAATTTCTAAAAATTTCAGTGATCTTTTTTAACTCCTGTCCTTCACTCCTCTCTATTCATCCAAGAATAAAAGTGATTGTGAATTTATGTATTTATTTATTCTCTCCCGAGAACAGCTTGTCATTTTCTAGATTCTTGTTATTTAGGTTTTTTTGCTTCTTCAGCTCTGTGGTGGGTTGGAACAAAAACACCACAGCTATGATTAGATAGGCTATCTGGCTTATTCTCATTGTTAAAATAGAAGCAACCCTATCCTGACACTGTCTTCATCCTAAGTGGAAGTGGAAGTCTCTTTAATACACTTTTAATGGAGGTTTCTTGTACTTACAGCTGAATATATCCTAATCTGATATAAACTATATTTAAAATTATGGTTGGGGATGAGCAAACCACGGATTATCTTAATTATTTTTTGCTGATGTATAATGTACCTATATTTACCTATATTTTGTTACAGAAAATAAATACAAAAAGGTCACCAAAAGGATAATAAAAATTATCCATAATCACTTTTCATGAAGATAAATATAAACATTAATATCATTTTTAATATATCTTTTCAAATTTTTCTATTATGTATGTCTGTTCATAACCTTAAATCAAAATATGCAGATTTATAAACTGCTTTCTATTTATGTAAGATATTATGCACATTTTCTATTATTAAATATTCTAAAAGCATGAACTTTAATGCTGTATACTAGAAGGAGACTTCAAAAAGTTTGTGGAAAAATGGAATTAAAAGATAAAAATGCCATCCTGGGCAATATTGTGAGACTTCATCTCTGAAAAAAAATCAAAAAGTTAACTGGGCATGGTGGTGTGCACCTGTGGTCCCAGCTATTTGGGAGGTTGAGTTAGGAGGATCACTTGAGCCCGGGAGGGTCAAAGCTGCTGTGGGTTGTGATAGCACGACTGCACTCCAGCCTAGGTGACAGATTGATACCCTGTATCATATTCATATATATACATATATCCCCATCTCAAATGAATATATACATACATATATATATTATATATAATATAAACTTTATTTCTCAATATAAGCTCCATCAAGGTCAAGACACTTTTGTAAGTGATAATACCAACCATTTATTCCACACTTAAAGAGCTGAGCATTCTGGAAATTAAACCATGTCAATTAAATCATGTCAACCAAGTCTTTTTTACATTATTAACTGAAGAAAAATGGGTGTCCTTTAAAGACTTTTTAAGACAAGCACACGAAAGGAGGACACAAGAAGTTAAATCAAGACTTCAAGGTGGAGGCCTAATAATTTCCCATCAAAGCGCTCACAAAATTGCCCTTGTTTGATGAGAGGATTGAACTAGAGCACTATTGTGGTGAAGAAGGACCCTCTAGTAGAACTTTTCTGGGAGTTTTTCTGCTGAAGCTTTGGTAATGTTCTCAGAACACTCTCATAATAAGATGTTATTGTTCTTTGACCCTCCAGAAATGTCTTAAGCATCAAAAAACAAGCAACAACAACAAAACAACATTAAAAAAAAATCCTGTTGCCATGATCTTTGCTTTTGACTGGTCCACTTTGGCTTGGACTAAACCATTTCCAGTGCTTGGTCACCATTGCTTTGATAGTGCTTTGTCTTCAGGCTTATGCTGGTAAAGCTATGTTTCACCTCCTGTGATAATTCATCGAAGCTATGCTCCAGTATCTTGATTCCACTTGTTAAAGATTTCCATTGAAAATCCTGCTTGTCTGCAGCTGATCTGTGTGCAATGGTTTTGGCAGCCATTGAGTGGAAAGTTTGCTCAACTTTAATTTTTCAGTCGGAATTGTGTAAGCTGACCCAATTGAGATGTCTATGGTGTTGACTATTGGTTCTGCTGTTTATTGCTGCTTCTCTTCAATTAGGGCGCAAACAAGATTAATTTTTTTTTCCTGACAAATTGATTCGGATGATCTGCTGCTGCAGGCTTCATCTAAACATCATCTCGTCTTTTCTTAAAATGAGTTATCTATTTGTAAACCGCAGATTACTTTGGGGCATTGTCCCTGTACACTTTTTATAAAGCATCAGTGATTTTGCCATTTTTCAACCCAAGCTTCACCATAAATTTGATGTTTGTTCTTGGTTTAATTTTAGCAGAATTCATGATACTCTGGATATGGGCTTTTTTTGAAACTGGTGTCTTACTCTTCTAAGTGCCTCAAACTAGATTCTGTTCAGATATGTTATAACAGTTAATGCAAGTTTATTTTGGTGCAAAAAATGTTGAAATTTATGCACAGTTTTTTACAATATACACATTTTCTATGAACTTTTTGGAAATTCTTAGTGTTTTATATTATTCAAAATCATTTAATTAACTGTATATTGTTGGGTATTCTTAATTTTTCTAATTTCTCACAATGACACATACTCTTATTATCATATTTGGGAAAAATGAAATTTGTTGAAGGTCAGACAGCAGGTTAGAGGGCCATCCTGCACTACGTGTAAGCTCAATACCTTCACTCAACCATGTGCTACTTGCAGTGGAGCAACAAGAAGATTACAGGCCAAAGGTAAAAGGAAGCTCAGGGTCTGATTGTGACAGAAATCAGGACCCAGGGTGTAAAGTGTGCAGGACTCAGGAAGACTCCAAGTTGGAGAACTCAAGAGTCATGCAAGAGGTCTGGCTAAGCTTTATGATTAGACCTCTTTAAATGTTTCCTGACCAAGCATAAAGTGGATCTAAAGGGTAATCTGCTTACACTCTCAGTGCGCATTCACTGCCATCATCTGCCTCTCTCGTCCAGGCTCACCTTACAACGCCTACTTCCTTAAAAGAGTAAAGACTTAATCTCCTTTCTTTATCCCTGCTCTCAATGCCTTAATTTAGGATCTCACCATATCTATTTTTGATTCCTACAAAAGTGTATTTACTGTATTTTCTGCCTTTGGCTTGGTCCCCATCCAATTTATCTTATCATATCATTTCCCCTGATTTTAATCCTATAACATCTTTATAGATTTTTGTAAAAACTCAAACCCCTTAGCTCAATAAACAAGGCTCTACATGATCTTGTTCCTGCCTAACATTTGAGCTAAATAATTTCCCAATATCCAACATAGACCCTTTATCCAGTTACAGTGAACTAGCTTTTCAACCCACTTATGCTTTATTTCTTTATGCACTTGCCCATTCTGTTTTCTATACCTAGAGTGTTATCCATCTCCTTCACAAGATGTTATTCTTGTTAATTTCAACCTGTCTTTTGAAATACAGCTTCAGTTTCACTCTGATTGGACATACTTGATTCCATTAAATTAATAAAGATTCTTTACTCTGCCTTCCCATATATTCTCTTTGTATGCTTATTATAGCACAAATTAGGGTATACTATAATTTCTAGTTTGTTTTGTTTGCATAACAGATATTTTTATTTTGATTTTATAGTCCCAGCATTTTGCACAGAGTCTGGCTCTTTGTGATTCCTTAATCAATGTTCATTAGAATGCTATAATAGTGGTAAGATATTAATTAGAGAAAAAAGGGGAAAAGTCTAATTAGCCAATCACCCAGCCCCACTTCTGTCCTCCCCAGTCTGTCCACATGTCAGGGAAAGGCTCCACTATCATTCACAAGATTATTCACACCAAGAGTCAAAGTGTCATCCTTAATATGTTTCTTGTCTTCATACTTATCGTTCATTATCTATCATCAAATCCTACTGGTCAACTGTATCCTGACTGTAACCACTTCTCACCCTTCCATCATTGCCATCCTACACCAAGGTATTGTTATCTTATTTTTCCTGTGTTTCATTTGGTTTTATAACTACTCTTGTTTTTTTTTCATTACTCTAACCTTCTCACAATAGTGTGTTCTCCATGCAGCAACCAGAGAGCACTCTATGAGAGGAAAGTGCCAAAGCTCTCCCTGGAGCTTCACCATCCCACTTTAGATAAAATCTAGAGTCCTTTGTGTGGCTGACAAGTCTCGTATCACTGGCAGCTGACGCTCTCCCTCGGCATCATGGTACCCAGTCCCCCCACAGGTCACCCAGTCCATTCCTAATGGCCTTTATGCAGTTCCCCTACATATAATCGTGTTCCTACCTCAGGGACTTTGCGTTAGTTGCACCTGTGGCTGAAATGCTCCTCTTCACACTATTCAGGTTCCTGACGGACTAGTACCTCTTCAGTGAGCCTCCTTTAGTAGCTGCATTATAGCAGCCCCATGCTACTCGTGGTGTCTGTCTCCAATCCTCTAATCTTCCTTTACGTTCTTTTGTGGCACCATCACTAGAGATCATATGACATATACATTTTGTTCACTTGTTTATTTTCTGATTTTTTACTATAACATATGTTCCATGAGGCCACGCACTTTGTCTTGTTTGCTCTTGTATGCCTGTGACAAATATTTACTGAATATATGAATTAAAAGATGCATTTAATGGTCCAGACTCTAGTTTTTTCTATATTCTACTTTATAGAGGATCTTCTAGACTTCTATGAACATGATTTACAGTAAGAAATACATGTTACATAATGATGAATACACTCAGACACTTTTTTTTTTTTTGAGTTGGAGCCTTGCTCTGTCACCCAGGCTGGAGTGCAGTGACATGATCATGGCTCTCTGCAACCCCCACCTCCCGGGTTCAAGTGATTCTACTACCTCAGCCTCCTGAGTAGCTGGAACTACAGACACGTGCTATCATGCCCAGCTAATTTTTGTATTTTCAGTAGAGATGGGATTTCACTGTATTGGCCAGGCTGGTCTCGAACTCCTGACCTCATGATCCACCTGCCTTGGCCTCCCAAAGTGCTGGGATTACAGGCATGAGTCACTGTACCCAGCCCAGACACTTATAATTGATAGATATGTCTCACAAAATAGTGCTTATATTTTGCATATAAAGTATATACTTTTATTTTCCATTCTATTGTATTTTTCACAAAATTAATTTTATTAATTTTGTATTATAATCAGGGCCAACTACCTATTGTTATGCAGGCTATCTTCTGTCAAGGAGTATATATCTGGATATATATATATATTAGATATGTATGTAAAAGTAAGAATGCATTCATACAAATTTGAAAGTTATTAAATTTATTTTTAAGAGTTACAATAAAATAGAATTGAATAAAATATTTCCTGGTAATTAGGACCTTGCTTTTCTATTCAACTAATAATTTCATATGAAATATTGTCTTGGCCTTAGGAAGCTTTTAGTTTTAAAAATTCGGGTTAATCATAAAAATTAGTCAAAACTAAGAGTAATTAAACACATTATTTTGTAAGTAATGAAAATATTGAAAAATGGAAACAATGTTTATTTTTTTTAAAGAAATATATGTGAGAAAATCTTAAATGTAAAAATAAGGGAGTCATTCTCTTTAATTGTAAACTGAGCTATTTTATCCAGGAGTTCAAGTCCTGGAGGAAATAACTAGTTGTACTCTTCTTGGGAAATTCTCCTTAGAATTGAAGTGTGGTGGAACAAGGAGTGCACATTTAGGAGCTCTTGGCAGAGTAGCTCTGATGAGGAAGGGACAGAAAAGTTGGAATAAGGTCAAGGGATTATTTCTGTATCCTTTATTTTAAGCCTGTAAATTTCACTTTGATTTGTCATGTTCATTCATCTTGTTGCATTTCTCAGGCAGAACACTGGGGAACAGCAAAGAGAATTTTATTTATATAAATTAATGTGCTAATTAGCTGCAGTCTCACGGCTCTTGGAAAACTGCCATTTCATTTTATTGCATATTAAAGATTGGATGTCCCAACCCTTGTATGCCTTTGGAAATGAAGAAAAAACCCTACTAAAAATTTCTGCCACCCCAAAGGGAAATATTAAATTCTGTGTGCCTCATGCTCAGTGTGTGAGTGCTTCTTAGTAGCCTATATTTTACTATTTGTGCTTTTAGCCTAGAATGTCTGCTTTTTAGAAAAATAGTTCTATTAAATTTTATCTTTTGCATCTAATTATGTCAATTAATAACCATGCTTATATATACATATATGTATATTCTGATGTATCTAGAAAGATTAGTATGTCAATAAACCAATGAATCATATAAAAGTTCATAAAATGTGAATCCCAGAGGCTGGAATATTTTAAATTTGGGGATGCCAGCCCATAGGGGATATGTTCCAGAAAGTTGTATTATCATCTGGGATCTACCAGTGGTAAGCTGAACAATTTCTTCTAAATTTCAGTGATTGAACAATGAGTGAAATTTACCTCCTTCATGTTTCAGAATATATGTGTGTGTATATATATATATATATGTTGGAGACAAAATATGTATAATATATATATAATATATTTTATATTTATATAAATTATATATAATTTATAAATATTTATATATATAATATATTTTATATATTATATATATATTACAGAGACAGTGTCTTTCTCTGTTGCCCAGACTGGAATGCAGTAGTGTGATCACAGCTCACTGCAGCCTCAACCTCCTGGACTTAAGCGATCCTCCCACCACAGCCTCCTGAGTAACAGAGACTACAGGCATGTGCCACTACACCTGCTAATTTTTCAAATGTTTTGTGGAGGCAGATCTTGCTTAACAAAGCAACAGCCCAGTGTCAAACTCCTGGGATCAAGTGATCCTTCGGCCTTGGCCTCCAAATGTGCTAGACTTACAAACATGATTCAGTGTACCTAAGTAGAATGATATTTTAGAAATAAATAGTGTCCTAGCTCCTTTGGAAGAACTCCAAACTTTTGTACATCCAACCATATACATACATGAGATATTCACTACCACCATAAAGAAAAAAAACTAACAAATATGTGTGTGTTAGATATTAATCAATGCTACATTGAATACTAAATTGATAAAAACATACTTTTTGTTTCTGTCCATCCTTCTTACTTTTTTGTCTGTCTTGTGTATTAGTCCATTTTCATGCTGCTGATAAAAACATACCCAAGACTGGACAATTTACAAAAAAAAAAAAGAGGTTTAATGGACTTACAGTTCCACATGACAGGGGTGGCCTTACAATTATGGCAGAAGGCAAGGAGGAGCAAGTCATATTTTATGTGAATGGCAGCAGGCAAAAAGAGAGCTTGTGTGGGGAAATTCTCATTTTTAAAACCATCAGATCTTGTGAGTTTCATGCACTATTATGAGAACAGCACAGGAAAGACCTGCCCCCATAATTCAATCATCTCCCACTGGGTTCCTCCCATGACACATGGGAATTGCGGGAGTTACAATTCAAGATGAGATTTGGGTGTTGATGCAGCCAAACCACATCCTTTTGTGTTAGTGTGCATGCGTGTGTGTGTGTGTGTGTTTATTTTTTTTTTGAGACATGGTCTCACTCTGTCACCCAGTCTAAAGTGCAATGGCATAAACACGGCTCACTGAAGCCTTGACCTCCTGGGCTCAGGGAATCCTCCCACCTCACCCTCCTTCTTACTTTTAAGATGTAGGAGAGTTTGTTTTATTCTACATATCCTATGACTGGTTTCCACCAAAATGGGCACAGAACACTCATTTTAAAAGATAAAGAGTTAGCCCATTGAAGTGTGATCAGAAAGCAGCACAACCCTTCTGCAAAGCACTCTACTCCTGATTTCCCACCCACAGGTACATCCCAGTGACTGCTGCGAAGGATGTCTTCTCTCTTACTTCCATCTCTTAAAACTTGAAGAAATGCTCCTGTTTTAAAATATCTTGGCTTCTTCTTTGTTTTCCCATAACATCATAAAAGAGCTACAAATTTTAACAATCCTTTTCTATCTTCTCTAAAATGGAAAGAGAACCAAAAAAAGTTATGAAAAGGATACAAGATGGAAGAAATGACTGTGGAAAGTAGAATAGATGAGCATTTCTATAGGGATAGGGAGTTCTGAGTGAAACCATAGAATGTAAAAGGGGTAGGTAGAACTCCTCAAGAGCCTTCTTCCACCCTTCTCCTGCAAAAATAACAAAGATTTAGAAAGAATAGGTGGAAGTATGAGATCGCATAACAGGCACCTCACTAGATGATGTATTATGTGTTCTCAGCTTTGGTCTTGGCCGTACTGCAAAAGATTAACTTAAATTCAGGCCAAATTGTTTTATTTCACTGGCATGTCTTCTTTGACCTATACAGTAAGATAGTTCAAAAATTTCTGAAATCAATTCTAGTTCCATAATTCTGTAACTATATTTTTATTTTTCAGAGAAGCTATAACCTATTTATAAATCTCTACAGATCAGCAGTTACAAAACATCGTGGAAAACAATAGTGAAAAAAGTTACCTGCAATACTGAATTAAGCAGCTTCCTCTTAAAACATTATATAATAAAAGTAGTAAGTTAAGCAAGTGGCTTTGTAATTCCTGTAATTTTTGTATTTAAAATATTGTAGAATTGAATTATGGAGTTCTCAGTTGCTTATAGCTAGTTATGAGACAAAACAGTGCATGGCATTATTTCCTAGAATACTGTCCAGAGATGAAAAAATAAAGGAGACATTATCAAAGTGATAAGCAGTAAGTGAGCAGCTTTTTGGAAGCTTTTGCATGCCATATTCTGTTTTAAGTCTTTTTACTTAGAAGCCAATCAGATGAAGACTATTTGGGAACATCAGCATTAGCTTACTAAACAATGGCATTTGCATCTTGAATTATTCTATTAGATTCTAACCTTGGCACAGTATAACCCTTTTGCTGAAATATTTATAATTGCCTAGTAACATGGGAAATAAACAATTTATTCCTATTATCTGTGTGCATGTTTTGATACAGAAAAAGCAAACTGTGAATGACTGGGTACTAATAAGATCATGGAATGTCCCCAGCTTGTCATAATGGCTAGTAACAAATATTTGCATCAAGCCTTGGTTATCCAAATATTCCTTATGAAAAGTGGCTGAGTGGGTTTGATTTCTCTAACCTTCCAGAATCATTTTATTCTATTGTTCCTGTGATGGATATGTAAGATAATGTAGTCCAAAGCCTTCAGGCAATACACGAATTGAATATTTGCTGTTTGTGTAGCATGTTGTTTCTGAAGTGTCTAATTTGGGAGTGATTTAGTAAATACAATCACCATGAAAGAGGCGAGGTTTTCCCCTTGGTTTTTGCATAGGGAGACTTGAAACAGAGTCTCCCTCCTCCTAATCATTTATAAGAAAATAGGAAAAATATAATAACACTTGTATTTTTAAAATGAGATAAGAAGCAAAATGAGATAAGAAGCAAAATACAATTTTGGCAGTAAGATCACCAAGCTTGCAGAGAAAAAAAATGGTTTTAAACAAATGCATGGATTCAAATTGTGAAATAATAAAACCTAAATACTTACATTAATTGTGATATCACCAGCCAGAAAACCTTTCAACTATTAAACGATACTGCAAACCCTAAATGACATTGATTAAGAAGATGTAATCCCAGCACCTTGGGAGGCCAAGACAGCTCAGAAATCTTGGCAAAACCCCGTTTCTTAGCAAAACCCCATGTCTACAAAAAAATACAAAAATTAGCTCAGTACAGTGGCGTGTACCTGTAGACCCAGCTACTTGGAGTCTGAGGCAGGAGAATTGCTTGAGCCAGGGAGGTAGAGGCTGCATTGAGCCAAGATGGCATCACTGCACTCTAGCCTGGGTGACAGGAGTGAAACTCTGTCTTAAAATATATATATATATCTTTGCAGAATGCATGTGTATTGTCATAGACATTATATGAAAACCTGAGTATAACATCAAAAGACAAATGCCTCGTTGCGAGACAGAACTATTTTAATTTATTGAAATAATATTAAAAAGATTCACATAATATTTCTTTCAGCTGGAAAACATTCATTAAAATCTATGTTAATGTTAACAGCATAAACAGAATTCCAAATAAGGACGAACACAATGAACATCCTGAAATGATCTCTGGTTCCCTTAAAAAATTCGGTGCTCAGCTTGCCCCTGTGGCCGCTTGCCACCTCTGTGATCACCACCTGTCCCTCCACAGTCCAAGAGGGTGCCACAGTCCAAGAGGGCTGGAGACAAGCCTGCTCTCTCTACTGCCTCTACTGATCAAGAGGAAATAGCCTCAGAAAAGTTTGGAATCCGCTCTGGTTAGAAGGTTTCAAAGCCTGACCTATTTTAGTCTTGATTCTTTTTTATTCTCTTGAGAAAAATGTATCTTTGCGTGATCAGAAAAATAAAAATAAAAAGCCTAAATGAGTTCCAAATCTGTTCAGATAATCACCGCATTGGATTAGCTAACTACAAATAGGTCAGGAAAAAGCAATTGTATATAGATATTTCCAACTGTCCGTGGAGCAGGGTGGTGTGTCCTAAGACACACTGGTCTGAATAATTCTTCACACTCTACTGATATTGAGGGCTATGACCCAAACAAGGAACTTCACGCTTTCAGGTTTTGGTTTTCTCATATATAGAATATGGGGTTAAACTAAATTATTGCCAAATTCCTTCTTGTTCTGAAAATAACGTATTGGTAAATCATAAAACTTTGATAATGTTTGGTGTATAGAAAATCTGAAGGGGTCAAACTTTGACTGAAATGTTCAGAAAATTTCTGAGCCCTAGATGTAGTAGAAGTGGTTGAAGACATTTTATTGAAGTTCACTTTGAAGCCTTTAGGGGTAGGAGATTAAACAGCATCGGCAAGGTATGAATTTTCACAGCAACTTCATAAAGGTTATCCCCAAATAAAATTTGTAGACTCCTCCATTTAAGTAAAATAAAGCAAGAGGGAATTAAAAATGGGTGTTAAAATGCTCCATGCATTTATCTTCCAAAATACCCAAATCTGCACATAAGACATTGGTCCAGGTGAATATATTAGTGAATATGATGGTTCCCTGGCCAGTCAGTGACCTGCATAATCTATAGACATCCAACTAATTTAAGTAAATCAGTAGATAAAATGCTCATAATTATATATTGATAAAACTATTATGTCTAAGTTTTTAAAAAACTCTTCAACAATTTGTTGAGATATACTAGTTCTTTCATATTTCAAATATTTTCAAAAAAATAATTTCTCCCAACAAGACATAATATTTTAACAATCCATTTTCCTATAATTGGAGGTAGAAGCAAGTGAAATACTATATCTTAGAATGATTTTACGTAACAATTAAAGTTAGTTGAACTGCACACTTCAATCTAGGTTTTATTCTGGTTTGATGTTAACCCCTGAGACCATTCATAAAAGGAAAGTGATCACGTTGGCTTATAGTCATTACATTTAAAGTTTTATAATAATATGTTTTGCAAAAGTATATATGGAAAAATAAAACTCCTTGAAACATTTGAGTATACACATCAAATACTGGACACTCAGAATGCTGTCCCCTTCAAATAATCATCTTAAGCCAGTGAGTGAGTATTGATGAAATATTACTGTAAGAAACCTTTTGGAATTATTTTAACAAGTGACATATTCTTCAAACTGTAGGCTACTGTCAAAGGTTGAAAACTTTTGAGGATTATTTTGGTTTTAGAAACAATGGGAATGCATTCACAGCCAAGTCTAATATATAAATTGAGTAATCCAAACTGGATAATGCAATTTTGGGGATCTAAAATTGTGATGCTAAGGTAGGAAGACTGACTTTCTTGCATGGCTAATACAAGAAATAACCAAATAAAGTACTTTATAGGCAAAATCCAGTGAATTGGAACCAAGTGTGAATGTTCTCTACCTAACAAATGGCAAAATATGGGAGCAAATAGGCAGCTGACTGGGCCTCAGCTGCACAACGTTCTGTTGCTCCCGTTTCTAACTGTGCAGCTCATCTTTTTTCCTTTTCTCTTTTAAGATATAAATGTGGTAAAAGGCATACAAAGTATTGCCGTAGACTATGAAGACACACAAACACATTAGTAGTCCCTACTATCCATAGTTTTGCTTTTCATAGTTTCAGTTACCTGAGGTACAGTACAATACTTTGAGAGAGAGAAAGACTACATTCACATAACTCTTATTACAACATATTGTTATAATTGCTCTCTTTTATTATTACTTTTAATTCCTTACTGTGCCTAATTTATAAATTAAGCTTTATTATATGTAAAGGGAAAAAATTCATAGTATATACAGGATGTGGTATCATCCACAGTTTCTGGCCTCCACGTGGGGTCTTGGATAAGATAAGACTACTGTATTTAAAATTAGCAAATTAGTATGCATATACACAAATGAGTACTGTCCTTCAAATAAGCTATCTTAGAGCCCACACATATAGTTTGCCAATACTACTGTCTTTGTTCAAAACTTGTTTTGAAGTTCTTGTTTTAGAACCATCTTCTGAATCTGTTCATGAATCTCACATGAACACTAGTCACATTATTTCACCCAACTTCTCATTATCTTTCTTTTCTTCTTTTCCTTCTCTTCTAGACCCCCACCAAGCCACATCACCTACTTCTTCAATATATTGGTACTGAGTGATCTCATAAGCCCTCCCAATACATCATAACTTAATCTCATTGGAGGTTTGTGAACAGGATGCCCATCAAGGTGGTCAGTTTAAAGAGAAGGATGGTCACATAAATGGAATGACTACAGACTCTTAAGGAGATGCCTCTGGATAAAGATAACTTAGTTGAAAATGTAAATTTAAGTCTGTTTGTTAGAGATCTCATTACTTTATACTCAAATCTCTTATGCTTTATATAATTCTTAAACCCCAAATCAGGAAACAATTATATGGTACATGAATGGGATCTGCCAGTCAAATTGCTTGTCGCATCTTAGAAGGAAGTGACTAAGTTAAAAGGGGTGTTTTAAAGGGATTGAGTATATTTTAATAGATTAAAATATGAATTTTAAATTCATATGTAAGTTTCCTTAAAAAGACAAAGATTGTAATTTTTTCAAAGAATCAGTCTCATGTGACAACATGAGCATTTCAAAGATTTCTTTCATTCTGTGAGTGGTTATATGAGATAGGAGGGAAAGAGGGAAAATGGAAGTATGGCTTAAAATGTTCTGAATCTATGAGGTATGAAAAGTAATTAAATTATCCATAAAATAAAATTTAACTTCCTGGTATGAAGTAAATTGGGAAAGAACAATCTCCCTTTACACCCCCAAGGAAAACATGAAAGAACATCTTTAGTTTTCACTTTCCTTCAAATCTAGTAGTGCTCATTCTTCAATCTGATAATTTGCAGGGAAAAAATGGAAAAATTACTTCTTTTATTAAATGAAGAATGGACACTCTTGTTACTTTACAAAATGAGAGTTCCAATAAAACAGATACTCAAGATTAGACCTTTCCTTGTATTGGGGCTGACCATTTTTTCTTAGCTTTGTGTGTCTGGAACTAATATGATATCAAGTATATCTTAATTTTAAATAAACAAATACATAATCTTTTTAGCAAGTAGAGATTAAATTATCTTTTTCATATTAAAATAAAGAGGCAAAACAACTGAGAGAACACATCTTTAAACATATTCAGTTTTAAAGTGTCATTTAAATCAAACCTACTCTGCTTATAAAGCAGGGATGTAAAGTACCATGTTTCTAAATATGTACTATGCACTTTATTTAAAAGTAAATTCCACTAAAAAAAAAGAGTACAATTAATACTACATTTAGATCTTTAACATGCAAATATCATTATATTTGTCTTCCTAAAGTAACGGTACCAGGACTATTTTATAGTTGAAACATGTGAGAAACATTTGACGCTTGGAATCAGAGCATCAGAGATGACTGTGTATAATTTAAAATACTTCCTGTGTCTGTAATCATTTTATTTCTCCATAGGCATTAAACTTTCCTACTCATCATTCTCCTCCCTCAACACACACACACACACACACAGAGTCTAAAATATATCCCCCAACCTAAATACGGTGATCAATTTAGCAAAAATAACTGTTCAATTAAATTTAAAATTTAGTCAAACTGCAAAACCTATCATTACATTTATCTCAAGATATTCCATCCTATTTTTAGCATCAGGTCATTTCTGTCAATTAGAATGATCAGTAAAAGAGCAGAAAAAAGTGATCACATGTCAGAAATGTCTATCTAATAAAAATGGGGAATTCTGTTATCTTTTCAGTAAAATGTCCCTAAACACTTACAAATCCCTGCTGATATAGGTAGGACCATTGCTTCTTCAGGGAAAATTTTTGATACCGAGAAATTGGGCAAAGAAAAGAAATCTTTATGACACCTGCAACATTGTTAAGTATTCTACCCTGTTTGCATGCCTTCTTGCACATTTTCCTCATTATTTCATTTAGTAGTTCCTGTGACTTTGATTCTTGATACATTTTAAGGTGAGTGTACATATATCACACACACAAACATCATCTCAGCAGACAAAACAACAAGGTTATCTTCAAGGAATATGACTTCATACGTATGTGTCCTTTTTAAATGCCATTTGCAGATGGTCACACTGCACATCTATGGTTTGCTCCTGAATAAATGTAAGACTACAGCATTACCTTTTAAAACCTGCAGATTCTTCGTTCTGTAAGCTTTGGCTCCAGCAAATCTCAGCTATTCTTATTACAGACCTTTCTTACATGCCCACAAGTAAAGAATGATTTGCAAGTTTTTGGCAAGACATGTTTTGAAAGCTAAGCTATTTATCTGATAACCATTTTCACTAAACTCAGAGTTCATCTTCATCTTTTGTTCTAAATAACTCATGAAATTGTAAACTATTAAAGTAAGGAAAGAAGGAAAAAGAATTCAGTGGCAATTATTATCTTGAAAAAAGTATTAATCATAGTATCTTTCAAATAACAAATATCCTGTTTGTTTCCTAAAAAGTGATTTAACTAATCTTTTCATAAGATGGAGGATCATATAATCTTTACAGTTTTGTTTGTAAATAGCATGCAGTGAAATTCCCTTAACACTTTGGAACCAAAGTGCAGAATACCAAATTATGTATAATTTATATTGTCAATTTCTATAAAATATAAAATCCTAAGAAAAAAAGACTGGAAGGAAATATTCTAAAGTGTTTTTGGTACTTGCCCATGGTTCTTGAGATTGTAGATATTTTATTTTCTTATCACACGTTGTTTTCCTATTTTTTGAATACTTTGCATAATGGATTAAAAAAGAAAAAAATTATAAAGATATATTTATTTTTAAAAATTCAGTGGAAACTTTTAAAGTGTATTTATCTGGTATAAAGCAGGACACGCATGAATACTTTTTAAAAATAGATACACAGAAACCTTTAAGAAAATGTATTCTTAACAGATTCAGACAATGGTTTGAATAGAGATTCAATAATTTGATTGTATAGAGTCTCTTAAACTTTTAATTATAAGGAAAATTTTATTAACTAAATACTACTTGGAGGTAAACATGTTAATATTTAAGAATAATTATTGTTATACAACACTATTTTTGTTCTATGATTGTTCTGTTTTCTTCATTTAGATTTTTATAGTATTTAATAAAAAAATTATTTATGTTAAAAATAAATAGTTTACATAAAGCTAAAGGTAATTTTAAAATACCAAAGTCTTTTTTAGATACTTTAAATGGAAGTCTTCACTTTGCCAGCAGAACTTTCTTGTCTTCAAATTATATTCTACAGTCATAATTCTGAAGTATCAACCAACTATTTGGTAAACAGTTTCAGGGATTTGCTGTTTCAAGCAGATTTCTGTTACTAGAAAATGTTGATATGATTAGCAACCCTTTGATATTTTCATTAGCAGGGAGCCAAATTTTATACTGATTTAATTTTTGACAGGAAAAAATTCTGTTTTATAAATCATCGTCATACTTGTTTTCTGATTCTTTTCCATAGACTAACATGGAATTTTAAAAACTTATTAAGTATTGATTATTCTGTTTAAAGGCATATATAGTAATTTAAAACCTTCTTCCCATATTCTATGCAGAAAGTAGATAAAATATTGGTGGAGCAAAGGGAAATAAAAATGGTTGGGAGTCCGGTTGTGCATGTGTACTCAGCAATTTTAAAATACAAATTTTATTTCATTTAATGGTGAGAAAACATTTTCTTTCTTTGCCTAAAGGTCATCTATAATTGAGGACAAGTTAGCCAGAGTCTGGAGGCTGAGTGTGGCTTTGATCTAAGTGTCCAGCTTTTCTTGGTGCAAATCATTCTGGGGAGAATGGTAGGAGTCACATCGATGAATTGGTGTCTTACTAAAGGTTATCAAGGCTCTCTCTTTCCTCTTCCCCAGCCTGCTCCCTGCCCCACTCTTTGTGAGCACCTCTGCATGTCTGTATCACTTTGAATTCGTCCTGCAGAAATTGTGTTCAGGTATAATACTAAGCTTTAAACCTGCTCTCCTTTATGTATACTTGGTTACCCTGATTTTACTCTGAGATACATGGCATGTATTTTCATTCCTGAACATCTTTATCAAATAAATCATTTAAAAATATGTAGCACATGTTATTTGAATTTGGATAAGTAGAATATTCTCATTCTCAAAAACGGATTTGAATATCATATTCTATAAATCACTTCATAGAAAGCTTTTATTCAAGCATTAGGGCAATAACATTGATCCTATGGATTTTCTCTGGAAATAATAATAGCATTAAATGCATCAAATTAGAATAAATCCTGGCAATGTTAAACAAATACATCTAGAATCTGGGTACATTTATGGAATTAATTAGAAATATTTTTATTGTGTTTTTACTTGTATAAAAATTGTTAATAAAACAGAAAAAAGATTAAAATCATTCTAAATAGCCTTTTACAAATTATTTACACTGCTTTGTACAATTTGAAAACTTGGCAATAATTTTATCAAACATCTTATCAGTCTATGTCAGAGAACTGTTAAACAATCATTTTGAATTACATTGTAACCAATTATTTTTAAATAGAATTTTTCACAATTATAAAATACATTAATCTTTTATCTCATTTGGATAAAAATAAGTCACCTTTTCCAAAAGCAGTGCTTCTTATGAGTATTTTTGTATGACCAATTTTTGTTCACATAATTTTGCACTTTTTCTATCAAACAGAAGTATTTTTCAGTGAAGCAATAATATAGTTATAACTTCAATCCTCATATTATTTAATCAAATCAATATATTCACAAAAAACATTTAAAATGTTGTTCTAACCTTAAAGAAGATGGCGATAGCTATACATTTTTTTCCAAGTAATATTTTGAAGTTACAAGATAAATTGTGTTGGAGCAGAAAAAATTCTTGTGACAAATGGTTACAGATATTTCCATTTCTTTCTTCTGTGATTCAATCTTCTTGAGAACTTTAGTGTAGATACACAAAATATTGCATTTAAAATTATGACTAGAATTTTTGTGTTATGAGTCTTTATTATTGCATAGCAAAACAAATGTGTATTTTTTCTATTACATACCATTTTTTGTAAAATAATTCCATTTCATTTAACATACTAATTCTGTAGTGTATTTTAATAATAACAAACCTCTAATTGCCCATATGTTTGTATTGTGTAGATGGTTAAGATAAAACATAATTTGGGTATATGTAAAATGGATTATGTATATATATGTACACAATTTTTGCACTATTTATGAACAATTTCAATGTTTTTCTATCTCTCATATGCTATGAATTCATTTTTAGTAGCATCATGATACATCAAAATAAGTTTATTACTTTCAATCAGTTATGTAAAAGCATCTTAGATATATAGGAAATGATTCCATTTATAAATGGCTATTTGTGCATTATTATATAATCATATATATAATTTTTATTCTTACCATTTTGAATAACAAATATTTTAACTTTTAAAAATCTGTAAGTATTAAAATAGCTTTTTTTAAATTATGGCAGGACTGTTTTCTAAAACATTCTATCTTAGAATTAAACAGAATAGTGCTATTGAATAATACTAAATTTAGCAATGAAAATAAACTTTCATTTTTAAAATTCCCTTAGTTTTAGATTCTCTAATGCACTATGATTTCATTGGCATGGCACAATTATTAATCACCTTTGCCCATATGTCCTGATCCATATTATATCTTATAGTATTAACACTTACTTTCCTGAAATTATCTAATCCTAAAGCTAACAAATAGAAGAAGCTAATTTTCATGTGCTACTTTATCCACAAGAAACGTAACTCTTAGCTTTGTTTGAATATCATTTATAAAGCTAAAGATAGTTGTTTTTCCAAACATGTAATCAATGTGTCCATTTTCATATCATCATTAGTAATAGAGCAATCTCATTTAGGAGCCGGACCATTTTGATGTTAAGTGTATCGTCATATAAAAAGAAGCTTGTCACATTCCTCCCTAATAGTGTAGGATCCTTTTATGCAGACATTTGCACCTAGTATTTTCCAATTCTATAATGCAAACACTGAGGGAGAGGTTAAATACAATGTTGGCTCTGCAATATGTATGCAGAAAAGCTACACACATTTTGTCTAGCATTCGTTGAATTTAACCCTGAGTCAACAGACATGTTTTAATGTGAACTGGAACATAAATGGTGCCTACCAAAAGAAAGTAAAGGAGTGTGAAATTTTTATAAAATGTCACAAGTGATAAACGTGTAAGATCTCAAAGAAGGGAAATAAGGTGGGGGATGGATGTCTCAAAAGCACTTGGTTGAACATATATTTCATCATTTTAATTTGGTGACCACACCAAATCACAAGTAGCCAAATTGGAGTTACAACTGTCCACTAACATTTTCTTTTCTACATTCCTGATATGTTCTCTCACTTTCCAACTCTTCTATTTCCAGGCAGTTGTACCATATGAAACTGACAGCAATTGTTCTGATTCATGGTTTAGGAGGAGTAGCTGATTAATCCCATGTCAGCAGTCTTGACCCTACGTGGAAAATAGAACCTTAGAAGGCCCACTCAACAATATATCAGGGAGCAGAGCTGTGTGGCTTGCCTTGCTCTTAAATGTAATGAAAGTTTAGGACAATGCTGAACAGTGATTTGATGCCCCCCTCCCTTTTTAACCTGTTTCAAAAGAACATTCTGGGTGAGGGGACAGGGAATATACTGGGGAGAGGGAGTGAATGATTATGATTATTTTCTAGGACAAAATCTTATGTTCACAAATATTTTATTTTTGTCCTCCATTAAACTCTTTAAAACATTATTTTTTTTTCTTGAGCGTAGTTACTGATTTTAAAAGACTGGTTGTATGTGTTTATTTCAAACCTTTACATTTTCAATCTTTCCTCTTTAATAATTATAGAATGCCCATCTATGTTTAATGCAGAGCTCTAACTTGTACGTATTATAAAATACTTCCAAATAACTTCAAATTCCAGAATCATGTTTCATACAACTTGCTCAATTTTAAAGAGAAATGTACATGCTGTAATTTAAATGCACAAAAGACATCTTTGAGGAAACCGTTTTAGTTCTGGAGATCACATTTCTCACAAAAGCCCTAAACTGAGCATGTATTTCTACAATGAATTTGAAGAAAACCTTAGTACTCTGTATTATGTTCTCAGAACTTATGATTAAATAAAGGGATAACGTGGAATCATATCTTTTTCAAAGAGGACCATGTGCATGAAGGCACTAATGTGCAAATTTTATTTACAATTATAAAGCAGATTGAAATGCCAAAGCAACTTGAAAATCTCTCACATAATGTTAAATCTTAAAGCACAGAATGCTATAAATGGTGGTCACTGAGTGTAAGTTGAATTTCAGTATTGGGAGGTATGCACAACTAGTAAATGAAAAAAAAAAAAAAACAACCTAGTATAACTAGATAAAGCTGAAATGTGCTGAAATCTTCCCTTGCAAACTGCATAATAGCACTTCCAATGGTCCCTTTCTGTCACCCTCTGTAACCATCAAGCCCTGATTCTGCTGCAGTCAGGTGAATGGTCACAGAGCTCTTACGGTTGGCTGCATAGAATTCCGAGGAAAGGCACATCTGTACAATTTTTCCTTGGACAATAATACTTTTGGTAGATTTAGATTTTTCTTAAATACGTTTGGAGGATATTATGTAAGATTTTCTTATGCGTTCTCCTGAAGGTTTTATTTTGACTGACTCCTTCACTGTGAAAGTGTAGCCCTTTGATCAAGTAACATTTGCATTTCTGTATGGGGTAGGGTTTTATGTTCTTTTCATACACGCTGTCTATAACTACGTGTATCATGTTGGTTTGTGCTAGTCATCATTTAAAACACTAGGTACCAAGTGTTGCTTTGTGAACAGAATCTATGTGTATTAAGCAGAAGACAATAGAATAGTGCAGCTTAAAATGCAAAATTAATAGGTCATTTTAATGGGACATATTTTTAAGATGGCTATTTTAAGTGTGATATACTCAGATACAAATTGAAATACTTTGGTTTTCAAATGCAGCATCTTCAGATTAGCCTTATCTTACTAAAAAAAAGAAAGAAACAGAACAAATGGAATGCTTCTCTGGGTTTTTCTTCAGAGACAAACACTCTGCACACATTGTGAGGTAGCATTAACAAATAATAATAAGACAAACTCTGGGTTAAATTCTATTGCTCCAAGAATTCTTAAACATGAAGCTATGGTTTCATAAAAATGTGTTATTTGAAGGATCAGCAAAAATGCAGAATTGTCTATAAAAATTGAAATAATTTGTAAGGGATGTATGTGAGAGAGAGAGAGAGAGAGAGAGAGAGAAAGAAGAGATATTTCCAGGTTTGAAGCTTTTTTTTTCAGGGTAGCATTTGTTTTTCTTTGCTGCATGAAGGAATTTTATTTTTACCTTCACTCAGAAAGCTGGTAGACAATAATTTCCCTCTTTTTTTCTGGTTTTAGTGACATATTTTCATAAAGAGATATCTAAATCCCGTTTGCTTCATTTACCCATGTGTTGATATTAAAACTGCCTGGATCTCAAAGGCATATAAACTCTTTTTAATAAAGTAGTAAATTAAACAATTGGCATTTTTAAAAAGTCTTCCAGTGAATTTTCTCATTAGCAGCCAACTATTTTGGGTGCTTTCAGGCTTAGAGCTTTAACATTTGGTAAAACTTATATAAGACAAGATTTGAGTTTATTGAGAAGTATCTTATAAATAGATATTGCATGAAGTCATTCATTGTATCATTTTTAAGGGAAAATGTTTCAGTTTTGTATAGTTTTTCTTAAAAGAACAACAGCTTTATTTACTAGGTTTCACATTGCATATTCTTTTCAAAAATATGATATGTTTACATTTTGAAGCATTGTGATAGTCCTCATCAAAAATAAAAGCTAAGCAGAATACAAATTACATATCTCTCAATCAGAGTTTAGTTTCTAATGTCAAGAATATATTACTGGAGAGGAGCCTTTTTGTGTCTTCACTGGTTTTCTGCTTTTCCTCACCTACTGAGCGAGGCAGCATGTAGTATCTATGAAGAAGCTTGATATTCCTTAGCTAATACGGTTTGGAAGGTGCTGTTTGCAAGCTTATTTGCTTCTGTGTTGTGTTCATAAGCAGGAGAATATAATTCATTTCTGCATATCTGCTGGACTGGACAAATCAAGGTGACAATCCGTGGTTAGCCCTGGCGGGCCCTTTGTCCTACTGCTGCTGTGAATGGAAGGACAATGGAAGCAAAGTGAATATATAACAGTCCAGCTGCCTTGTCGTGACAGCCCAGTCCCACCATTGCGGTGTGTCAGCTCATGTTTGTGTGCCGGTAGCCAGTCCATAAGATGCCAATGCAAATTGTGTGAAAAGTCTTCTATAAGATAACAAATCACGCTGGGGGTTGAGGTATGGGAAGGAGAGGAGAAGGGGAGGTTGGACACATGTCTTAGAAAAATAATGACCCGTAAAAGGTTATATTTTTGGTACAGTGATTACATTCAAATGCAGGACCATCATCCCAATTCTGGCATGTGTCTCAAAGATGCAGGTAGGCGCTTCCACTTAAATCGATCATACCATTTCTGTGTGCAGGGTTCTGCATTAATATTACTTTTAGAGCTGTTTATATTTCATTTACGCTTGCAATTAATCATCTTTACTGTGTTGATGCTACTGGCATCAGCAGTGTGACTTAATTAAATTTGAAATTATAGTACAGTAAATATAGGCTTCCAACTAGCCAGTCCAAATTAAATGCTGTGGTCTATTTCTTACCCATGGTGTTTTCCGATTTAAGTGTTCATTTGAAAGGTTACATTTCTGACTGAAATCAGGTTTCCTTTTTTACAACTTAACTGTTGCTAAACTAGAATAGCTCTCTCTCAACCCATACTTTATTCCTATGTATTATCTCTATTCTCAGTAGATAAATCCAAGTAATCCATATTTATTACATTACCTTTAATATGTAGCTGATTAGATGCCTATGGTTCTTTAAGGAATGTTTTCATCCCCTTAAAACCTTTCCCATTTCCCTCTGATCTATCAGCCCTGAGCCGCGTTAAAAAGGTCTCGCCTCCATTTTGTCTCAGGCTGGTAATCAAGCAATTAGCCCACAAGATGGAGGTCCTCCGCTCTGCTCTATATACCAGCTTTCGGTGGGTGGTTTTACCTGTTTGAAAGCTCAGGCGGAACAGCTTACTGCTGATTTTGTGAAATTGGCCTCTGAAGACGGTTCTTATGATGTAAAATAAATGACTCTTGCTTAGGAGAAACCTTAGGAGCTTCAGACCTTTGTAGTGGTGTCACTGGAGCATTATCCTGTATGCAAAACTTGCACATCTGCCATCTTCCAGCTCGATGGAGTGAGCATTTAAACTATTTAGTCAAAAATTTCAATGATAAAGTGCCTAGCTTTAAAACATTGCTAACTTCATTTCCTTAAATGTGTATTATTTTGTGTATTCGTCTTCTTCAAACGATTCATAACATATCAGCAAGGTATATGGGCAGAAGTGCAGTCACACTCCTATCATGTACACCACACGGGGTTTGAATACTAAAAAATTTGTCATCCGTAAAGTGCAGCATAGGACTTGTGTGTAAAAAGCACAAGCTCTTTTCTTTTTTTTTTTAATGCAGTGCTGCCTTGTCTGCACTTTTTGAAATTGCATATTTATCAGTTCATGAATTATTTATGAGATTGGAAAAGTGGAGGGGGTGCAGAGAGGATGAGGAGGAAGAGCACACAAAAAATGTATGCTGAAAATACTTGGGTTAGGAGGTGCTTTTAATATGAATGTTCTGTTCAAGGATAGCTGTATTTTGATTTTTTCTATATGTTGTATTTAGATCTATTATTGTACAGCTTGGCATTTAAAGAACTGTTTTGTTGTCTATTTGATTTCTGGGGAAATTAGGAAGTGTGCAGTTTGTTTAGAATTAGGTCAAATGGGGAATAAAATGAACCGAGTATTTTTAAAAATTGTAAAGAATATTTAATAAATATTAATCTTTGTCAGCCTCTATTGTTGTCAAAAAAGAGCTGACAGATTGAGGATTAATGAAATGTTTCATAAATTAGAAATGAAACCATCAGCAGAGAGTCCAAAGTAGGAATCAAAGATTGTTCAAGCCAGAGCTTTGGGTCAGTGGTAAAGCCCATTCTTAAATCCAATCTTTTTTCAGCCCATGGGGAAAAAATAAACTTCCCATCTCCACTGGCTGAGAGTGTATATTTAGCTTCTTTCATTAAAGAAGTCAGTGTTTTCTACATATAAAAAGCATGTTGAGACAAAAGCAAAAATAAAATAAGAACAAAATTAGAAATAGTTATAAAACAAGGCAACTCAGTATTCAGTTTCATTAATGAATATACGAATTTTTTAAAGTAAAGTAAATCTATAATCTGGGCTTGTAAGCCTTCTATTATTGGGGCACTTTAACTGGCTGTGTAGGGTAGGGTGTGTGTGGGACAAGAGGAGGTGACTATATCTGGAATCATGCTGTAACCTCCTGCTCTATTCCACAACGTAACACAAAGATGAGCGACTAAATCCCCAAAACCGACCTCACCGTTAAAGAAAGGTGAATGGGATGGCCTATAATGATCAACTATAAAAATGAGATGTTCTTTTTCTTAATCTCCATGGAATTTCCTACCTAAAGCATGTGTCACAGGAAGCATGTTAGCCTAAAATAAGTAACAGGGACACGTGATGTACCAAACCTTAAAAAATGTTATGCAAAAAAGAAGAATACGCTGAAAAGAAAAATATTTTGTGTATGTGCATTACATGACCATTCTCTCCAGCTTTGATTCCTGAAATGCTGATTTAGGTATTAGCATATTAAAAATAAAACAAGAGCTCTTTTAATTCTTCCTCTTACTGTTCTATTCACTGGGATTTATTAACTTTTCCGCATGGCTGTTCCAAACACTCACCTGAAGTACCTTTCTTCCTATCTGCCAGAGATATATAATTTGAAAGTGGGCTAGTAGAGTGTATAAAAATGTTTAGCCTAATCACTCCCTAATGACAGCGACTTATGTCCTTAGTGCAGTCGATTTGTTTCCTGGGTTTTAAAAGTAGATTATTTCCATGGTGCAGGCTTAGTGTAAGCTGTTGAGAAACCACAAGCACTGCACTTCAGCCTGAGTTTGGGACGTTCGCCAAGGGTAATCTGATTAAAAGGGCATTTTTTACAACATGGTGCTGCTTTGAAAATTCTGTGCAGCCTGATAGAGTGGGGGCCAAAAAATTGCTTTTTGAAGATGAACTAGTTTTCTTAAGCAAAATTATAAGCCTGATGTTCTCTTCAACCTAACTGCAATGAATAAACAAAATGTCCTTAGTAACACATCTGTTACCTACCACAAGTAATTTCATGATCTATTTAATGCAGCTTTTTTGCTTGTTTCAGTTGCTTTTAGTCACATGAACTTACGTCATGGGTAGATCACTCTTGTTCCATGGAGAAGTATAAAACCAATACGTTTCTGGTTCTAATTTTGTTATTATGTGACCCACATGTATACGCATTTTGCTCTGTTCTGAGAAATAGTCACTTCTGGTCTTCACTAACTAGTAGTAGTTATGGTTGCTTGAGAAGTTTAGTAGCTGTGCATTATTAAGAGGTAATTTTGTATCTCAAATCTTGGGTGTCTTTTAAAAGAAGGAATTCTTCTTTTAATTATGTCTTCTTTTAATTATGTACTGATTAAATATGTCATGTTTGCACACATCAGGATGCACTCAAAATAACCTTTCTTGTATCTCTTATTTTATTGAAATATGTTTATATTCTTCCATGGGAGCTAACTAGGCAAGTAAAGATGGATTAATAAATCTGCTCCCCTTTATCTAACATCCTCAGAGTAGGATGACTAGCAAATGTATGTGAGAATTCATCCATTTAAATAGCATAGGGCTGTTTACACCCAAGGGTTTGTATACACAGCCCACAGTTTTTCATTTCTTCAGACTCACTATTCTAGTGGATCTTATAGGCATTTTGTCTTTGTTGGAGGGAACTTAAGCAGTTTTCTGCCTCTTCCCCATCCCCAACAAATCAAGGCTTTTCAGAATAACTGAAATATTGTAACGTGATGCCTTGACAGTTCTGCCGAGAAAAATAAAATATATTTTCATCCCATGAACTATTGGTTCAACAAATGGGACAAATACTATGCAAAATGCTATCTATGAATCAGTCTCTGCCCGAAGCCAGAAACCGATTGCTGAGAGACTTGAGAAGAGGGAGCAGTATTCCTTCTTGAAAGAGGATTGGTATTCGTGAACTCGAGTTCTTAAAAAAGGCACTTTTCCCAAGATTGGAATGTGTATAATCCCCGAGTTTACCTTGTTACAATAAGAACTGTCAATGAAAAGACGTAGACAATTTCACGTGTGTACTGCACACATTAGACCCCATTATTGCTTGGGAAAAGCTTAGTTGTATCCTAAAGCATGTTGAATTCTTTTACATTGTGTGTTTCTCAATTCTGTGGTGTGTATTTCCACAGGGATTAAGTCTCTGACTATGTTGTTCTTAGTAAATATAAAAAATGGTGGCATTTCTTAAAATACACTTTCTAACTTTTGGGAATGTGGAGAGAATGTGCTGAAAACACTCAAGACAAAATAGAAACTCAGAGATACCACACATTAAATTGGGCCTTTCTCCACGACAAACATCTACTGCATTTCTTTATTAAAGATGACAGTTTTTCTCCACAGCCATCTTTAACTCTCTGGGAACACTGGTATAGAGCAGTTTGGGAACATGTGGTATGGTAACACAGTTTAATGACAAAATATGGTGTTTCCCAAGAAACCCTTTACAGCCATTAGGTCATGTTTCAGAATAGGTGTGCTGTGACTTCCGAGCAAAATTCCTATCTGTGCCAATGGTGTTGCCCTTACGGATTCAGAGAGCATTTTATGGTCTTTCTTCCCCCTGAAGAATAGAAAGGGTAATTTGACGCAGGCACATTAATATGAATGGCTTGGAGTTCTATGACTGAAGATTTTTTTAATACTTGCTCCAACGTCAGCTTGTAGGGTAGTATCAGTGCTCCAGGGGGGCGATGAGCCAAAGTACATATTTTTGTGACCAGAAAGACAAAGAGAAATGATTTTATTCTGGAGAAGTATAGGTAAAAGTAAAGAGGTGTTTTCCTGCTTTCTCTGTATTAAGCATGCAATATTAGAAGCCACCCTTTGAAAACCTTCTGGAAATAAATTGGTTGTGAGAGGCCGTAACTCTCCATATCTGCCTGTACAACCCTTTCGTAACCCCAGAAATGTTTATGGACCAATTTTATCTTTTGAAGTTCAATGTTCGATTTTTTTTTCTTTTAATTTAGGCTTTGGATATCTCTTTAAGATTTTTGGATTTTGTGCCATTTAAAATGAGATATTCATGTCAGGAAGATGTCCTGCTGTTCTAGGAGAGGGAGGGGGATACCGTTAAAAAAATCTTGATAATCAAGGCCACCTGTGATCCTGGGCAGCTTTCTGGAGCACAAAGGCACCGAGGAAAGCTGTTATCCGAACCAAAGCAAATTTCTGTGATCCACAAGACACTTCAGCCTCTTCCCACTAAGAAAAAAAGAAAATCATGCTACAGGAGGATCAGCTGCTCTCTGTTCCTTCCTTAAAAAAAGTCGAGGTGGTTGCTATTTAACACAAAGCCCCATGACCTTAGTGCTGTGGCTGCTTTGAAACACCGAGCTATTTAATGATGCAAATTACAAACAGAGGGAAAACATCAGAAGAATCTGTCTGGAAATTAGCTTGTTTGACTGAAGATTAGCTAGCTTAATCGAACTTCCAGGACTCAGATTTTCCCTGCAGAAGCCTGGCTTGGCTCTTTGGTCCATTTGCATTATTTCGCCACTCAGTAGAACCCTTAGAAACGTTGAAAATTAGAGACAGGAAAATCTATCTTCTATTTACATGGTTGAAATAACCAAATGACCTCTTGGATTTTTAGTGAGGGCCTTCACGGTTTCCAGAGAAATATTATATTAAATGCTTGTGAAAAGTCAACCCAGAAAAATTAAATTATTACTGTATTTACCAGCTCCCAAAATGCTGAATTCAATTATTCTTTGACCCTAAAGAGCTAGGATGAATCATATATGTGTTGATATAGAATTTTATCGTGCTTTAGTTTGAGGACATTGTATGGTAGCAACATGACCCAATTCATGCAGAGAGAATCCTTGTAAACATTGAATCTAGTCGAAGACTTCAAAGACATACTTAAAACATAGGACTACATTTGAGGCTTATAAATAATTCCAAAGGTCAAAAACTTGTGCCGTGTAGAGAGAATGGAGTCGGATCATCAAGATCTACATTAAAACATTAGTTCTTAAATTAAGGGACTTAACTTTAAAGACATATTTTTACTTTCTAAGAGCCATAAACAGGATTGTGGATAATTTGTCTGAGCAAATTTAGAAATATTTGTGCTTTCATATTTTTTAGATGAATACAATGACTGTATTTGTTTGTAGTTATAATACCAAAGTAGCAAAAGTACTAAACCATTTGCCAAGCAAATGTTCTGTGTTCAGCCAACAAACAGCTCTGATAGAGAAAAATAACAAATATAAAGAAATGATGACACCTAGTAGAGTACATTCCTTAAGTTAAAAATTAATCTGTAAGTGGTAAGTGTATAAATAATTATAAAATAGCCTTATCTTCTAAAAATATAAAGTTTAACTTGAGAGATGTGGTAGTTCAAAATATAGTTGGAAGCAGTATGACAGAACAGATTCAGTGGAGAGAAATTTACTGCTACACTTTGAGTATCATAATAAAATAATACTGATGGCTTTAGGCAGAATTCATCAAAAAGAAATGATAAATATTTTTATCAGTTTTCCATTTTGAAAAGTAAAATATGTCATTATTTGTTATTTATATATACTTTAAATTTTAATGAAAAACTCTGGTAATCATTTCTGAATTTCTGAGAAAGCTCACAGTTCATAAATATGTCTAATTTAGTTATTGGGGACACTGTAATTTCTAACTTTTTCAAGAAGGGTAACATCTTTGCAACTATTTTACAGCAACTGAAAGATTGATATAAAAACTTGGTCTTTGTTAATTTTTTACATAGAATGGCATGAAATTGCCTATAGTCTTTTACAGAATACCAGTATCAACAGACCAAAGTCTTTCATAACTAGAGCAATGACAATTCTATTTTAAAGCAATTTTTGCAAACTAAACGATAGATATCACTGGTTAGTATTCGGACAAGTGTTGAATGTAATTCATTGGCTATCACTAAATGCTTATGACATAATATTTTACAAATTAATGTACACATCTCATTTGCAAAAAAATGATGCTATAAATATCAGCAGTCTCTATTTAAATAACACTTAGTATTTTGAGTCATTGTTTACCTTTCGTTTCTTCTTATGGAGAGGCAAGATGGCAATGGCCCTCAAAGAAAATAGACAAACTGTGATATTAAGTTTCTGGATTTCTTTGACATTCACAGTCTAATGTTTGTTGATAGCATATATCAGTGGTTTCTGGTTTCATTCTGTTACAACTATGATAAACATCCAATACAAACAAATCATTTAAATAAGATAATTCATTATGTCACTGTGAAAGTATGTTCCAGAGATAATAAAATGTTTTCTCTATCATTCGAGGTCAATTTTCATAGTGCTACTCAAATTTGATGCTTGGTTCTAAACAGCTTTAATTTTGTTATCTGAACAATTTTCTGAAAATGTTTCACCTCTTGAAGGAAATTATCCAAGATTCCTTCTTTTCACCTTCCCCACTGCCTATCTATGGCTGTGCCTCCCCAGTTTTCTGCATAAGTGAATACATTGGCACCTGGCTCATTGTTTAAATGTGTTGCTCTTATCTGACTCTTTTATCAGTCTTAAATTTTCTCACCCCTGGGGAATCCTCAGGCTGATGATACAGTGGCTATGCCAACAGAGAAACTCTAAAGCACAAAATCATTATATTTATGAGGTATGATCTGCCCTGTGAAATTCACATTGGTTGTTATACTTTTGTTATTACTCTACTTAGTTGGCTTTGATTCTTTTTTCACATTTAGTGAGGAAAGCACTTTCACCCATTACTTAAAGGTATTGAATATGTAAGGTTTGCTTAGTGACTAAGCTAATTCTGAAGCACAGCGTGTTTACACAAAGAACTGGTTATAATAGGGTATACATAAAATATCTATTGCAATATATAAATATATATTGTTATATATATGACTATGTTATAAAAGATAGTAAATATGTATGATATATTTATATATAAGCATGGATACATTTATACCATTCTAGGTGGCAAATAAATGTATTAGGTCATGTCATTTGAAAAAATGTCTTCTGTGAATTAAAACTGCAAATGGTTTATGGGCAGGGTATACATTTAACAATGGAGAAAAAGATATTTTCTTAAGAGACCATAATGGTGGTTAGCGAATCATCCGCAGAAGGTGGGAAGGAAGAGGGGGGGTCAGGACTCCCTGCAGGCCTCACTGCTCTGTGCAAGGCAGCTGTCTTGTCTTCCCTTTGCAGGGAGGTGGTGCGGTTGGGGGGAAGCCGCTTCTCTGCAGCAGAAGCACATCCATCCTGATACCAGGCTGTGGACAGCTCCTCCGCGGAGGAATAGCTGATGACCGCATAGTTCCTTTTTCCCAGCCCCAACCCCCATCGCCTTGCTCCATTCATAGCAATCTGAGTTCTGAATGTGGGCTGCGATGTCTGACATTCTGCAGCAGGAGTCTGTGGGAAGAAACAACATTGGGTGCATGCGGAGGGTGGGAGGGCTCAGGCAGACGGGAGAGAGCGGGGTGGCAGGGGGCAGATAGGCTTATCTCTTCCCCGTCCAACTCCCTAGATCTCAAGGGTGAGAATAGAACCACCTATTAAAAAAAGTAAATTCTGTGTTAACATACTGCCTTCCTAGACCGAATAGGGCTGTGGACTTGCTGTATCATAGGCCTTCACTCATCATCACCTTAGGAGGATTTCAGAGGCCAGGAGCCTTTAGCAGGGAGAAAAATCCACATACCTCTTTTTTTTTTTTTTTTTTTCCTTTATAGAATTGCTCTTTTTAGAAAGCTTCCACACATTTACTTATTCTGTTCCACCAACACATCATCCGTGCTTCTGCACTGCTGTGGTCATTTATTTCACAAAAGTAAATATTATTAGCAACAAGAACTGGAATTTGGAGTTACTTTACCCACACTTAAAATGTATTCTTTCCTTTCTGCAGGAACAATGCAAGTTTAAGAGGCTTGTATACAATGTGCTGTAGCACATTCAGTTCTGTGGAATTGAAAAACCAAAGCATTATTCTAACCAGCATCCTCTTTATTTTAAAAATTAAGCATTTAAGTAGTAATTGGCAAAGAAAATACTGCATATTTGACATGTTAGTCAAATAAATTGGGCATGTTAGTTAAATAAATTCTGTATATTCTAAACTTCTAACTTTTTTATCATGTGATTTCCTGAGTAATAAGTCTCACTTAGCGTTTTCTCATTTTCTCAGTGTAGGCATCACTTAGACTTATTCAGTGGCAGTGAATACATGGAATGTACACTTACACCCTTCATAAAAAGATCTGATGCGAGGCACACAGCCAGAGAGAACTTCAAGGATTTGGCAAAGGCAAGGATATATCTTAACCTATCCCAAATTCTCATTTTGAACATGTAAAATTTCAGTCACTTAAAAAAAATAAATTTAATTATGTGTAGTTCAGTACTTTCTTCACAGAACTGGTACTAGAAATAGTTTAAGAACAAACTGTTCTAGGTTTTATTTTTACTGGATCTGTAGGTAAGACTGCCAAAACTGTCACTTAAAAATGTTGTTTGCAACCAGATTTTGGAGTCCTCATTTCTGGTTCAGAACTTTGAAATTAGCAGCCAAATGTTTGGATACTTGTTCAGTTGTGCAGATTAAAAAAAAAAGTCCAGGTTGGGGCAAAGGCAAAGCATTCCTGTTTCTAAATAGAAGCAAAAAATAAAAATTAATAAGAGAGAGGATGGGAAAGAGGGAGAAAGACAGGAAGGAAGGGAGAAAAGCAACCTAATGGGAAAAGTTATAAACCCTGTGTTGTGACCTACTTTGGAAACTTTTCCTTTCTACCAAATCATATTTGCAAAGACAAAGTCAGCTTCCTCTCAGAGTAACATGATTATTCTTTCATGACAGCTTACCAATCCAGAAGGAAAAGATTTCTGGGGTCACCTTGACGTTTCCTTCCACTGCAGGCTGCGTCCAGGTCCTCCTGGCTTGTGCCATGTGATGCATTATGGCAGGTTCAGATGTTAATGTAGCATCCATGATTAGAAGGGGAAAACATTGCTTTTATAAACTAGGTTTTGTTGATGCCATTTCTACATTACTCAGACACAGGCACTAGGTATACCTTCCCCCCATTCTCAGTGCCCTCCCTCTCCAAATAAAAGAAACAGTACTCTGAACATTTTTTGTTGTTCTCTGGGTTGGTCTGGTTGAGCAAAGATCATCATGCTCTGATTTAGTGTTTTCAAATAAGTGTGCCCTCTGCTGCAGCACTCTATTGAGAGACAACACAGCCCAAGCGGGAGAGTTCAGCATGGCCACTAATAAAACACAAGTGAGGCTTTGTCAGGCCACGAGTGATTACTTGAACAAGTGCCAACGAAGAAACCAAACATTAGAGCTCAGCGCTTCAGACCCTCAAGACAAAGGGCCAATTGACTTTCCTCATTAGTTTTTGTGCCAAACATGTAAACACAGTTTCCTCTCTATCTTTGATGCTCGAAACATGCCAGCTTGTTAACATCTTGGGTGGTACTGTGGTTTATGAGGCTATAAAGACTTTTATGTTGGGTTGAATATTTCCTTTCTCTTCTTATTGCAGAAAATAGGCTTATCCTATTTAATTTTTTTTTTAATGAAAGGAGAGTCTTTAGGGCATTTTTCACTTACTAATAGTCCTATTGATTCAAAGAAAAATTCAAAAATGTAAAAGAGAAAGGGAGAGGAAAAAGGAAAGAGAGAGATAGAGAAAAAAGAAAGAAAGAAAAAGAGAGAAAAAGAGAAAGAGAGAAAGAAAGGGAAGAAGGAAGGAAGGGAGGAAGGGAGGGAGGGAGGGGATGGGAAGGACGGAAGGAGGGTGGGCGGAGAGAATGAATATAAATGAAAAGGAAAAACATACAGCTCTGATCCTCACTCATTTCAGATGAACGTGTAGTGTAAAATGTCTGTTACAAACGTTTCTAAAGCAAGACCTGTAAATAAGTAATTGTGAGAATAAGACTAGCATATAAAGGACTGATGCAAGAGAACTGGTATTGGTAGTAGAGTAACATTGGAGTTCCATCTGGGGTGACCAATATTATACCTCCTTACCAAGCTCTCTTGCAGTTAGAGTCTTAGATCAGTTTCTCAGTGGATTTCAGCTGCATCTTTTATTTCCTCTTTTTTCCTATTCTCTTTCCATTTTAGTGGTTCTTCTACACCTGTACTTACCAATACTTCATGCTCTCTTCCCTTTACTCCTGAATTCTCAGTCCTGATGAGGTAGCCATCTAAAAATGTATTGTCATTTTCTTGGTTGCATAGAAACACTTTGCCCAAATTTGTTTTCATAACTAGGCTAAGAGGAGAAAAAGAGCATTGGCTCAGTGGTTACATAGTCATAATCATGAGTCCTGGCTCCATGAATCAGCTGTATTAACTTCATTCTGAATTATTTTCACCTATGGAATCAGCCAACATGAAATGTAATCATGTATAAAAATGTGGAGGGAAGATTAGTTATTACAGACTCTGTGGTTGGCTATGTAATCATATCTATCAATATTAAAATGCATGCATCTTGTGTTTCAGGAATTCGATTTTTAAGGATTTATTATACAAATATACTCACACATATATAAAAAGGCTGGCTTTAAAAAATACTGTAGCATTGTTTGTAATAACAGAATATTAGAGGAAAATCCCCCTAAATGACCTTCACTAGGGTACTGGTTTGATAAGTTATGGTATATCCATACATTGGAAAATGATATATCTGTCAAAAAGACTATTGCTATTTTGTATGCATTGCAGTAAAATCATCCTCAATTTGTATTTTATGTGAAAAAAACAAAGTGTAGAACAATGTGTCTAATAAGCTAACATTTATATAAAATTATAATATATATCTCTATATAAACATATATAAACACACATATGCACCAATATGTGAATATATTTACAGAGTATCTGGAAAAACACAGGTAATTGGTAAGACAGGTTGACCCAGGGGAGGGGAACTGGACATTCAGGGTTAGATCAGAGATGGAGACTTATGTCTCACAGTATCATTTTCTGTACTTCTGAATGTCTTATGACAATATATTCCTTAGTCTAATAAAATAAAATTCTTAGTTTTAAAGCATTCCATAGAAGTAACACATACATTCACTATTAGCTATTTATGGCATACTATGAGTCATTTTGCCCCTCAATAAAAACTGGCTAGTATAAATTCCTATGGGTCCAGGACTGAATATTTATATGTTTTGTCATCAAAGAAGGAGGGCTTTGGGGCCAAAAGAAAAAGCAAAATTCTAACCAGAGAGGACAAGTCTTGAGGGCACAGCAAAGTGGATACCTGAAGGTAATGTTAGCACTCTGGGTCTCTGATGAATTAGGTACTAAGACAATGACCAAGGTTGAAGGGAGAATCCCTGAAGGCAGAGTTGAGATCTCTGAAGCCAAAATAACTTCAATTTGATGTGGCCCTAGTCTGGGCCAGAAAACCTTTAAAAATGTTGAAATGTTCTATGAGGTAAAAGGGGTGTCAAGATCATCTCTAAGCTTTACAGTAAGTTTAGCATCGTGGAAGGTGCATTAGCTCTTTTGGCCACTAGGGTATCATTTAGAATAGTGTTCTGTCATTGCAGTCAATGGCCTAGAAACAGATTATTTCAAAGTAATGACATCCCAGCGGCCTGGAAGAGTTAATGTGCCTCCTAAGTAACTAACTTACCATTAGGGAGTTATTGAGCCTCTGGGGAAGATAGAATTTGTTCTCACAAAAGCAGAGTAGTTTAGTGGGTAACACTGAAAAGTAGACACAGTAGAGCTTTGTTCTATTTTGAGTCATTTGCAGATTTGTTCTGTTATCTTGGTCAACCACTTAATATCTCTTTGTTCTAGCATATCTGTGATTAGGGCCACTGTCCTTTAGTTAACTCGAGTCTCAGGTATGATTGATTTCTAAAACAGTACCACCCAAGGACTTGGAGGAGATCACGCTTTAATATAGGAATGGCAACCTATTATAGAAACCAAAGCCATGTACTGAAACTTAACATGATCAGATTTTAGTCCTCAGAATGTTATTAACTGGTTGACTTCAGATAAGTTTCTTAATTTCTCTAAGCCTGGGTGTTCTTATTTGTGAAATGAGAAGATAAAACTTGATGACCTCTAACACATGTTCTAACTCTGACATTCTTAAATTGTAATCAGATACCAGAGAAACAGTCAAATGAGAAAGTTTATAAAATTTACAATGAAATTTTCCCATTTTTATTTTATCCCAGCCTCCACTATAATTACTTGAGCAATGATATGTACTAAGAATGTAAAATTTAGAGAATGTGTCTTGGAGAAAGACGATAACTATGAAAGGAAAAAAAGATGGTTTGATATTTTTTTCTCTCTTTTGAAAAATGGACCATATACTCATGAAAAAAGCAAAAGAAAAGTTAAAGGGAAAACATATTCAACAGCACAAATGCTATAAATAATCCATAGCCATATTAAAAAATATACAAAAATTACATGCAGTTAAACCAGGAAGACATCTAGAAGATGCAAAAAAGGAGAAAATTTAAGTTAGCAGAGCAAAAAAAAAAAAAGATATTGTACTGGGGTAATAATTAAGATGCAATGGCAAGAATGAAAGAAAAATACATAATATTGGCAGAATACTAAGGAAATTAGCAATATTATAGTAAAAATTTTGCATACAAATTATTAGAGTGAGGAAGTTAAAATGTTATGTAGGCAAAATGTGATTCATAAAAAAGCTTACCCATGATTATTGAGAGAAAACTTGTATGAAAATATGAACAATTTAAGCTTCATAAACATTTGTAATAGAATCATGACATCATGAAAACACAGTCTGAGGAAAATTACTCCAAAATAAAATTGTCAAGGCTGAAAATAAATTCAGGGAGATTGTTAAACATAAATATGTATTGATTACTATGATTAATAATATTCAAATATGTCACATTGCTTTTTCTTCTGCCTATCTGTAATATATTAAAAAATGAAAAGTCATGAAGTATTTTTAATGAAATTAAAAGAGGAGACATTTTATAGTTCCAAATACACTACAACTTTATAGATTTTAGAATCTAGCCAATCACTAAGTTGATAATTAGCATTAAAGTATTTAAAAATAGAGTTTAGAGAAACTGATTCACCATTTTCTCCTCTAATTAAGGATTAGATTGGATTGTTCAAAAAAAATCATAACACTTTATTGTGTATGTTACATTTTATGTATTGGGATGAGCACCTCTGGAGACATTATTCTCAGATAAGCGATTGTCTGAAACATTTGTTTCAACTTCTTAGCAAGCCTATTGCAGATGGAAAAAATACAAGTAAATTTGTGAAAATATATCTAAATAATGTAACTTCTTATTCAATGTCTTGTTAGTACCTAACTTTGTAAAACACCACAGTGAAGACAGCTTAGACACAATGCTATAATTTGTAATAGTCCTCTTGCTTCAAAATAATTATTCTATATAAATCTGAATCTTGGGATTTAAATATTGCAAGTCAGGTTTGTTATATAACTGAATGGATTAAATATATACTAATGCACCCCCTAACACACAGAGTAGCACAAGTTAGTGAACAAGTGATCTTTGGGAGCCAAAATAGATGTTACAACATTTATACATAAAGCATATGGATTTTACTTATATTTTGCCCTCTAAGCCTTTGCTCTGATTCTGCTTATTTTGATGATGTACATTATTATAATTAGTCTGTCTATATTGATGTATTTCTGTCAACTACCCAGAATGATTAGAGTAAAAGTCATCAGGAGAAAGTATCTGCTATTGGCAGACACACTTCTGACAGAGGTTCTTGAAGGCTGTCACATAGAGCAAAGGAAAAGACAATAAAATAAAGAAGTACAGACACAAGAACTTGAATAGATGCAGGCTAGAATTAAAGAGTAAAGGAGTAAACCTCTCTGTAGAATTCACCAGCTCTTCGGGGATGTAACATGAACTATTATGGCTATATACAACAATTGATAGAAATAATAACAAGCCTGAATCACAAAGAGCAAAATAAATTATGTAAAGTACACATTATTAACAAATAGTTGAAACTGAAAGAATGCTGCATTTATAGGGGTTAAAATTCAGCTACCTAGAAAATTTGGCTGTATGAAAAAGCTTATTCTCTTAAGTTAACAGGGCTTTTTTCCTTTTCTTTCAGAAAGATTGTTCTCTGAAAGCATCATTTGTGATATATGAGCAAAAGCTCTGTAGCTTGAGGTTGGATCTTAGTTTTACTGTGTAATACACGACAAGTTTATGTATTTAGTTTCAGACTTTCTCAGATGTAAATGGCGAGAGTAATAATCACCTAAAAGGGATAACAGCTAACTAATGACGATTTTTAAAAATCATATTTATGTTCCAGTCTCTGGGCTAAGGCTTTTATATATCAGTACTCACAACCACTCTATAAAGTAAGGATCTATTAATATCACTCACAGAATGCAGGTGATGAAACAGAAAAAATATATGGAGAGAGATCCTGTAACTTGTCTAAAGTCACACAGGTATACAGTTGTAGAGCCAGGACTCAAATTCAGGGGTTTTGGCACCAATATTTTTGCTTTTAATCACTAATCTAATATGTAAATAAGAAATACTTATAAAAATCAGAATCCTGAGTATAAATTAAGTTCCAATTAGATTCTCCAGATCTTCCATTCACTTTCCACTGAAACTTAATACCAAAACCAAGACAAATTTTGTTTTTCTGATAACCGATCATATACTGGTATTAGTGGCTCTCTCTCTTGCTGTATCTCACAAAGCTATGCTATAGCTCTACGTTGACGACTTGTACCCCTCAACATAAATTCAATGTGTGATTCCCATGTGCTAGGCACCCAAGATGTAGAGATGTCTTATACACTCTGGTCTTTCAATTGCACGTAGACTGAGGATTGGGCAGCACTATTCAGAACTATTCAGTTTCCCAGTCAACACTCTGCCATCATAGGTAGAAGAGGAATTTTGTTCATGGGCTTTTGTGCTATTTTTTCTGATAGAGTGAATACCCAATTAATATGAACATGTAGCTCCAGATCTTGTTTTGACCATGACTTTCAAATATGTTCCAGACTTGTTGCTCTATAGATGAACCACATATGAGCTGTGAGACTGCATTACTGTAGCATAAGGAACTTCTCTGAAAAAAATCTTGGGGAAAAACTAATGGAAAAAGACACTCACACACACACACAATTAGCTTTGGGTAGTGCCTTGGAAGGTTAGGGGATAGAATATAATACAGCAAGAAGACTTATCAATAATCTGATTCTGGAAATTGGTATAATTTACTTAGTGTAGTTTTACTAGATTCCTTGATCATTTCTCATGTTTTCTTTATGAGAAAGCATTTCTAAGGATCATGTACCCAAGTGATTGTGAAAGAAGAAAAGGAAAAAAAAAAAACAGAGATATACCATTGAGAATCATATGTAAAAATTTGTCTCCTCAAATAAAAGCCATCCATCTCTTTTAAATATATTTGTATCTCATTTACATAAATATGTGTGCATATATATTCAAAAATAAATATATACATATATGATTATAAAGGAAATTTGAGCATTTGACATAACATTTGGAAAGGAAAGGGGAGAGAAAAGAAGAATGAGTCACTTCTAACTTTAACATCTTAATGAACAAACTTCAGCAATTTGTATATATTTTCCTGTAGGCTTTATTCTAAGTACATATGTTTTACATAGTTACAGGGTTGCTGTACATACAATTTTGTGTCTGGCTTTATTAATAGTTTTTATACGTTTTAACAATTTCATACTTAAAATATATTTTAACCTTTGTATAATATAGTTTATTTTATTTATTCATGTATTCCTTTTTAAAAATTGAATGACAAAACATGGTACTATACTAAGAATGCAAAAATGAATAAAACATACTTCTTGACCTCAGATACTTTATAGCTTTTCTGGGGAAGAAAATAGGCATATACCAAGAAAGTACCATAGAGTTTTAGAGATGCTGTCTTGGTCTGGGCTGCTAAAACGAAAATATCATAGATTGGGTGGCTTATAAACAACAGAAAATTATATTTCACAACTCAAGAGGCTGTAAGTCCAAAATCATGGTGTCAGCACGATCCACTTCTGGCGAAGGCTCTCTTCGGGGATGAGGACTGCTGTCTTCTTGCTGTGTACTCAAATGGTGGAAAGAAGGTTACCTAGGTCCCTCGGGTACCTATGATAAGCACTCTAATTCCATTAACTAGGCACTACTTTTATGACCCAATTAAATTATAGAGACCCCACATTCTAACACCATCACATCAGGGGTTAGGATTTTAACACGGGACTTTGCAGGGCACCCAAACATTTGGTACACAGCAGGTGCAATGGTAGATTTATGTAGGGAGTAGTTTGGGAAGCCAAAAAAGAAATGGTCAATCCCTTTTTGGGGAAAGGGTCCTAAAATACTTCATTAAGAAAAAATTATTTCGAAGGAGGGCTACAAGTTCCTGAGATTGAAATGCTGGGGGAAGCAAGAGAAGTTGAAATTTCAGGCAAAAGGAAAGCAGAGACAAGGAGACTGGGCACGTGGGGTGTGCACAGCACTGCGAACAGCTCCTTCTCACAGAAGAAGTTGATACTCATTTGAAATATTCTACCCACCCACCCCAAATAAGCCTGCCAGTTTAAAGGAAGATAGTAAAATCTACTGTCTATCTTCTTCTGACCTGCCGTGCTCCCCACGTCTCCACACCCACTTTTGTAGTAATGAAACTGGAGCAACCATCCCTCTACTGCTTTTTGAGGTGATCATTGTATTGTTTGTTCTCTTTCCCTTTTAGCAATTTTCTTGCCACATCAATTTGGAGACTGTAATTCCTGCAAAATAATAGGGCAGAGATCAATGGGCAGAGGGGGTTTGCTTGTTGAGAGGTCTCATCCCAGATCAGTTAGTCACTGGCTGTGGAGTGGCAACAGGAGGAATCCAGGTGCTAGGGCATTCTAGGAATGGTGGTTTTCAGAGTAAGAGATCCAGGCAATAAGAACAGGAGAAAATTATACCTTGGCACTGGAGAAGCCATAGGAAAAATGCTTCCTGATGCTGGAAATTGGTCTGGGAGTAGAATATATCAACCTGCCCTCCAGCTGGCATGATGAAAAGGAGATTTAGTAAGCACTCAAATGAACAGACAATGGACCCAGGATAAGCATGACACTGGGATGGACTGCTGCCCACTTAAAAAAGAATGAACATCAAACAACAAATAAAAATAACAGAAGCTCTTAAAACAAAATAAAATCTTCAAAACAAGGGAAAGGGCGGGTATCTTAAAGGCCTCTGGACTAAGAGACCTCTAGCAGAAGACAGCAATCCAGGTGACGGGAAGAACCAAAGCCAAACAGTGGAGCATGTCTCTCTTATCTTCTGAAATTCGGACTGACTGTAGCAGGGTTTGCACTCAGATAACCTTGGACTAATCACTTAACCTTTCTTTCTTTCTTTTTTTTTTTTGAGACAGAGTCTAACTCTGCACTTAAGATCTACATTTTAAAATGGAAATACTTGCCTAGGAAGAGCTACACTGAATGTGACTTTTGGCATTTTAAATAAATATCACCCAGGCTGGAGTGCAGTGGTGTGATCTCAACTTACAGCAAACGCTGCCTCCCAGGTTCAAGTGATTCTTCTGCCTCAGCCTCCCAAGTAGCTTGGGACTACAGGTTCCCGCCACCATACCTGGTTATTTTTAGTTGTTGCATTTTTAGTAGAGATGGAGTTTCACTGTGTTGGTTAGGTTTGTCTTGAACTTCTGACTTCCTGATCTGCCCACCTTGGTCTCCCAAAGTGCTGGGATTACAGGCATGAGCCACCGCGCCTGGCCCACTTAACCTTTCTTGATGTTTTTATTTCATTTGTAAAATGGGAATAATAATACTATTTTTATCATGAGGGATGTGGATATTAAATGAGGAAATGATACGGACAGGAGCCAGTGGCAGAAAAAGGCAGGGTCCCTGGTGAAGCCCCACCCTCAAGCATGGACTCAAGGCCCAAAGTAAGAACATGCATTCTTGATTTCCCATTTGAATGTTGCCTTTCCAAAGCCACCTTGGCCCACTACACCCACCATCCTGTACCCATAGAAACCCCAGGCTCCACTGGCAACAAAGCGGCAGAGAAGGAGAGAATAGAAGCAGCATGTGAACGTGGAGAGGAGAAGCGGTAGCTGGACTTTGCAGACTACAGTCGGAGAGGAGTTCAGCCAGAAATAGTTGGAGACGAATTTGGCTGGACAGCCGGACTCCAGGGAAAGAGAAAGGCCACCTTCCTGCTCCATCCCCTTCCCAGTCTCCCTTCCTACTGGGAGCCACTTTTATCAGCAATAAAATCCTCTGCATTCACCACCCTCCAATTTATTTTTGTAACCTCATTCTTCCTGGACATTGGACAAGGACCCAGGTGCGAGTGCAAAAGGCTGTTACGCTGACCTTCCGTTGAGCTGTTTATCACTTAAGCTGTCCAGAGATGCCAAAGCTAAGAAACTGCACTGTAACACATATCTTCTGGGGTTCCGGGATGTCATGGGCAACCCTAGATGCTGCCACCATGGGCCCGCACAGAATTCTGCTTCTGCCAGTTGCCCAGAAGTGCTCATGCTAGTCTCTTCACCTGCTCTCCTTCATGCTCCCCCTTCCAGAAGGGGTTGAGAGTTGTGAGCTGAGTAAGCAAAATCACCACCTTATAAGTCCTGTGAAGGGGTCAAGAAAACTCATTTCAGTAAGACATGGAAGTTCACAGGACTAAACCTGACACATAATAAATACCAAAGCATGTCAATCTTTGTCACTATTTTTTTTTTACTTCCTGATTTTTTCAGTTTTACTTGTGAATAAACTTTGCAACAACTTTTTTTTTTTTTTTTTTTTTTGAGACAGAGTTTCATTCTTATTGCCAGTTTGGAGTGCAGTGGCTGATCTTGGCTCACTGCAATCTCTACCTCCCAGATTCAAGCGATTCCCCAGTCTCAGTCTCCCAGGTAGCTGGGATTACAGGTGCCTGCCACCATGCCTAGCTAATGTTTTGTATTTTTAGTAGAGATGGGGTTTCACTATGTTGGCCAGGCTGGAGTCAAACTCCTGACCTCGGGTGATCCACCCACCTCAGTTTTCCAAAGTGTTGGGATAATAGGCCTGAGCCACCATCCAGCCTGCAGCAATTTTATGAGTATCCTAGTGCTTCTTTAATATATTCTCGGACATAATTATTTAATATAACTATTCAATTCATGTGGGGTTTATTTTGGTATACAGGATAAAGTCAGGATCTTAGATATCATCGTCCAGTATTCTAAGTACTTTTAAAACACTTTATTAAATATTATTTCTTCCATTTTAATATTTTAATTTCATTAGCTACCTAATTCTTACAATACATAATGACACCTGTGACATTAATTATTCTGAGCTGTTAAAATGTCTACTCATATGTTATGGTGATAATATTTTAATTATAGTAGCTTTTTAATTTGTTTTATTATTTAGGGATATCAATTCCATTCAAAGCCACTCATAAATACAAAGGCCTGGATTCTAGGTTCAATCTAGGGTATCTTTTAGCTGAATGAAATGGAGTAAAGAATGATTAATTCAAGAAGTCTCATCTTGGACAGAGGCTTTAAAAGAAAAAAAAATAGAAAAGGAGAAAACAAGAAACGAAAAACAGAAAATAGAAAAGAAAATAAAAGAAAAAAATAAGCTATTCAACTTTTTCACCAACTCATAGGGTTAGATGGAGGAAAGCAGGAACATAGGTCAGAAAGAGAGAGAAGCCATGAGGCTAAGAATCAGAGGTTTATCCAGGAGGAATTACAAAAGCAAGGAGAGTAGCGTAGGCTACTTTTTGTAGCTTTTAAAATGGGAGAATGGAAAGTAGTTAAAAGTGCTAACTAGACCTGACATTGATTTTCCACCATGTTGCCTTTTTTTAAGTTTATTTTTACTTATACTTGCTCATTTTTCCAATTGAATGTAATCATCCCAGCTTTTTCACTTAATAGCTCAACTGATTTATCAGTCACTTAACCTCTCTAACTCTGTTCTCATTTGCAAAATAGGGATAGTAAAGTCAGCCTGTAGGGAACCTTAGATATAAAAACACAAAATCTGGCCTGTGGTTATTAAAAGAAAAACAACCAACTTCTAATAAGGTAGTTCACCTTTTCACTGTTATTATTTATTTTTTGTAACTATACAGATAAATGAGTCTGGATCGCAAATCAAATGATATTAATAAATGATTAGTGGAAAGTGGGTAAATAGAAATGCTTTTTCTCTCTAAATCCTTTATCTTTGAGATTGTAATTTCCTGTTCTCTCCTATGCCCACTGTTATTGCCAATACATTGCAGGTAGCAGTGGCCAAATTCAGACTCACTCTGTTGCTAGTCATTGGTGGCCCCTCATTGCTTGCTAGCCCTTGAAATGCTCTTCCAAGCCCTCTTTCCAAGGGATAGCAAGCAATGTTTCACATGCTTGGATTTACTAATGAATTGACTCGGAGCCTTTTTGGTCAAAGATCTTTCAGGAATGCCAAAACAATAAAACTGAATCTAAGAAACAATTAAAGTTGCCTGAGTCAGAAATCCTAGCTTCTAGTCACTTCATCCTTGAAACTTCATCAAGTTTCCTCTCTTGGTTTTGTTCTGTGGGTCAGAAGCCAGGCTACCCACTTCCCTTCAACATGACAAGAAGAGGCACACTCTGAGAACCTATCTAGTCTAATGGTTATGGCATCCTACTTTTAACAGCATCATTTTCCTTAAAAATAACCAAAGAATAATTTTAATCTTGCTTTCCACAAAGCTATAAGAAGAAAAACCTGCCTGCATAATTCATAGGGGAAGAAACAGATCAATGGGGCTGTGAAGAGCTGCATGACACCACAATGTTAGTGTGATGAGATACTGTATGTGCAATGCTGGTTAGTCTTGTTGATGATGATGGCATTGTCGTCACTGATTATAACTTGGAAGGCAAAATTTTATTGAAATCTACCATACTGCTCACAATGAATGAACACTAAACCTTTGGTGAATCCTGGCCAGTGAGAAAATTGAACTGCAAAGCACAGATTTGACTACAGAATTCATTATTATAACTTCTGGGTCTACTTCTGATCATGCTCTTTTCAGTGAAAGTACAAGTGTTCTGACGGAGGATACATGCCAAAGCTCCACTCTTCTCTGTTTAGAAAACAATGCTGCAAAGCATATTTTATAAATAGATTAGAATGGTTACCAATATGCAACAAATGCTGCTCTTCGTGTGTTCACAATTTTTCTAATACAGGCTTAGAACTGTGCCAGATCAACACACCAAATGCTTTCCCAACTGCTGACAGGAATAATGCTTTCATTCTGGATAACTTTGGAGTTTTAGGCCTAACTTTATCTATTAAGTAATATTTCAGAGGCCCTGACATTATATTTTCTGATCCAAGAGCCATTGAAGATGAGCTGCTGAAACTTGTATAAATTAAAAAATAACATGATAATTATTCATTGATATGAACTGACCAAAACTTTCCTGCCATTTTCACTTTTGTCTAAGCCTTTCCCTGTATAATGTGAAGAATATAATGCTATTCATAAGCTCAATGAAGTGTTTAACAGATTACCTAGTTTGTTACTGGTGATAAGTGAGGAATAATCTTATAAAGATAATCTTGTGGCTGGGTGTGGTGGCTCATGCCTGTAACCCCAACACTCTGGGAGGCCTAGGTGGGTGGATCACCTGAGGTCAGGAGTTCAAGACCAGCCTGGCTAACATGGTAAAACCTTGTCTCTACTAAAAATATAAAAATTAGCCAAGTGTGATGGCAGGTGCCTGTAATCCCAGCTACTCGGGAGGCTGAGGAGGAAGAATTATTTGAACCTGGGAGGTGGAGGTTGCAGTGAGCTGAGATCGTGCCATTGCACTCCAGCCTGGGTGACAGAGTGTGACTCCATCTCAAAAAAAAAAAAAAAAAAACGATGATCTTGAAAAAAAATGACCAATAGTAAAAAAAAAAAAAGGGAAATATATAATCAAAATGGTCTAAACGACTTAAGAAAGAATATGGGATCATTGAGCCATGCTGGGAAATGTATGCATTTTTTGGCAATAAGTTTTATATCATCAAACACTGACATTTTGTTGAAAGCCTACTTTTTTTTCTATGCAGGGTACACTGCAAACTGATGTCTTTCTACAGCAAGAGTTGTTTTTCAATCTACAGAGCTCTAATAGAAAAAGTATCCAGGTAAAATAATAGTGTATATGGAAATTTTTTGAGATTATGTGGTTTTTAAAATACATATGCACTCACGACTAGCAGATACTTCCTTATAATCACTTTATGGAAGATTATTTTAAATCAAACACTGTAATATTTATTGAGTACCTACTATGTGACACTCAGTGTTGCTACATGATTTTACTTATCTGATTTGATCTGAATGGACAATAGGACATGTTTATAAGTGAAAAGCCATGGACAAATTTGTCTAATTGTGCCTTTTCAAGATGCAATGGGGCAGTAATATATGTGAGTTCTGAACTAATCAATCACCTTAGAACACAAGGCAAATTTTGATTAGTACCATGTTCAGAAACCTCTTTCAAATTTTGCAAGCTTTACCATATATTGGAATTCCGGATATCATGCTGTTTTTCCCTACCTTTGTTCTTCTGCACTGATAGTTTTTAAAATGAAAGCCTTAATCTGTATTATATAGGATCATTAATTTCTGCATTTTACACTTGAGCAACAGCACTCTGATTATCGCTGCAATGAAAAGTGAGCAGCCCTGCTTTTGCAGACTTAATTACCTACTGCAGGGCCTTTCTTCTCCCATTACCACAAACAGTCTGAAAATGGGGTCAAAAGCATGATTAGAAACCAAATTAGCCACTGAATCCAGAAAACAAACATGGAAACTGATCCGATAAGTCACTCTGATACAGAAATCATTCTCTATCACACCTGGGTTTAGCCAGAGTGTCTCTTAAGTCCATGTTCCCTGCAAGAACAACAACAAAAAAAAAAACAGCAAAAACTCTCCAATGATTTGTATATCTGAGAAAGTGAAATCAACTTAACAATAGAAGTAAGGGGTCAGTATTATGGGGGGTGGTCAGAGTCAGTCTAGATAACAGGATATTTTAAATAATTGACTTGTAGTTTATATAAATGCAAGAAAAATGCTCATAGTTTTTAAAAATAAATCTTCAGATATTAGCTTTAAATGGCAGAAAATAAGTAAGTTTATAAACAATGTTTATAATAATTAAAATATTAGCAATAGTCTGGCTTCTTCTCATAGCTGTCCTTTATTTCAGAATTTCATTATATACCATTTCATGGATGCTTTCTAAATCCCTGACGGTTAATATGACAAATTTCATCCATTTAGTGTTTTTTCTTAATTACACCCAGGCTCTGAGCACAACACTAAAGTGTCAGGATAATTTGGAGGCATTTTCCAGCTACATGTAAAAGAAGATGTCAGATAGAGCAAATCTTCCTTTTCAAGAACTTTAGTGAACAGTAATAGAATTTTATACCATAAATGAAATGTTGATTGATTTATATTAACAGGAATAATAGTGTTTACTTACAATACTGATAAGAACGGTAACATGATGATTTAATTTAAAAGATTGTTGGGCAAGACAACTACTATTTAAAAATATGTATAAAAGGCAATAGGGAAACAAAATGATAAAATATTTAAGGAACATACAGGGAAATGAGTCTATAAAACCAGTTATAAGAGATCATTCAGTTCCATTTGGAATTTGCTTACTTGAATATATTGCACACAATTAAATACAACTAGTCACAGTAGCTAAAGCTTAAAATATCAAATTCAATCCACTTTATTTATAGGATGAATGTTCAGAAAAGAGATTGTTTAACAAGATTTACTTTCAGTAAATAGTCATGACTATATCATCTGCCTAAATTTAAAAATCACTGTTATATATTTTAGGTGGCTACATTTCTGTAACATATAATCCCCACAGTCACTTTGGTTCTAGAATAATTATCCGCAAATTTCCATGCCCATTGCAAAAATTAAGGAAGTACATATGTTTCTTTAGGATAGCTATTCCTTCTCTAGATTTCTTTCCATTTTATTTGTATCTTATCTAAACTCTTTAATCCAGTTACAACCAGAGAAGAAAAAGCTTAAACTCCATAATTAACATAACCAGATCTCCATAACTATGGTAAAGGAAGGGTTGGAATAGTTATATAGTGAATATATGTGAAGCATATGGAAGAGACAGGATTAGCTAGATCACAAATGTTTTCCTTTAAGCAAAATTCTTTCATTTTTGGGGAGGGAGAAACAGTGTGTATAGGGTTAGAGGAAGATTCTTTTTGTTTGAGTTGTCCAATAATTTGATGAATGCTTCCATTTTGTGACTGAAGCCTTAACTAAAGTGAAGACTGAAAGCTCAATAAATTAGTTTTGAAACAACCTTAGAGATGGCCTACTATTTTCTGACTCTTCAGAGGATATCAGGAAAATACAATGTCCATGTATTGCTGAACTGAGGATATTTTCAAGGAGAAAATGATCTCATTGTTACCAGCTGATTTTTCTAGAGCTATTTTCTCTCATCAAGTGACCATTGTCCAGTGAGTATAATTTTGGAGCAGAAGAGCCTTGCTGCTTATTCACATTGAGCACACCTGTTACCTGCCTATTCATATCTTGAGGAATTGTGACACAAAATTCAACCAGTTGATCAACATTTATTGTCTGCTGAGGCAATTTGTGTGTGGAGTATATAAAAGATCTCAAAGACCTCAAAAAGCTTATAGTCCAGTTGGAAATACTTTTAAAAAAATGGCCATATTCATAAAATACATTCAGTAAAAGTAAGTTGTGGTATCTTAGAATATATGCTTTAGAATCTTATCCTTTTATCATGTGGGGAGTGAGGGCTTACACAAATGAGACTTTTTGAGACTCAGTCTTCTTACCTATAAAATGAAGATAGAATCATATAATTCAAAGAGATTTTGTGGAGATTAGAAATACTGCATTTTTAGCACCTGGCATATCATATGTGCCAAGAACATAGTTGCTAATTGTGATTATAATTCATTCCTCCCAGCAACCCTGTGTATAAGCACATGATATATAATACACATGCATGTGCTCTAGCAACTTTCTGTAAGGTGGTTTGGAAGACAAAGATACAGTCAGAAAACAAATAGAAATTGTAGAAACCTAAACAAGTGGTGCTAAGGAAGTGAGGTGATTATTTGGAAACAGAATTAAAAAGCAAGATTTAGCAGAAAATATAAAGAAGAACTGAAGAGACTCAGTGGTAGTTTGGACATAGGTACAAAGAAAATTGAAATACAAAACATGCAGTATACAACTATGTAAAATGTAAAATGTTTGACAATCAACCAAAGATAACCAGCCATACAAAGAAAGGAGAAATTATAGCCAATAATGCAGAAGATAACCACGCAATAGAAACTTCCTTGGAACTGACACACGTTATAATTAGGAAGTTCTACATATTATCCAGACTAAAAGATAAATTGCACGTCTAAATACAGCAAGAGAGGAAAAAAACTTAAGAAACACTGTTATGTAAAGGAGGTTGCAGTGAGCTGAGATTGTGCCATTGCACTCCAGCTAGGGCGACAAGGCAAGACTCCATCTAAAAAAAAAAAAAAAAAGCAGTGCCAAAGTGACTTTTGCCTCCTGTCATGGATCTGAGGCCTCCCTAGTCATGTGAAACTGTAAGTCCAATTAAACCTCTTTTACCGCACTGTCTTGGGTATGTCTTTATTAGCAGTGTGAAAACAGACTGGTACAGCCATATATCAAAAGTTACTCAGAAGTACAATCATTAAATGATTGGATTGTACAAAGGTAGCATATACAGCATTGAGAGATAATACAAAGACAAAAATATATGGAAGTTAGTGTCAAAGATAGTGTTGCAATGTAGTGAGAATAGGAGAATCGTTTCAATGAGTCTCAGGTTAATTAGATATCCATATGGATCAAGCATTAATTTTGATCCCTATCTCACATCATATACAAAAATTAACTTCAGTTGGACTGTAGATATGTAAATGAAAGTCAAAATTAAATCTTCTTAAATAAAACATATATCATCATAATCTATTGTATAGAAATATTTTTTCTAAAAACAGAATATTATTCATAAAAGAAAAACTTGATAAGTTGTAATATATTAGAATAAAAAATTTATGTTTTCTGAAAGTGAAAAGTAAATCACAAATTAGCAATTTTCACATATATATAACTAATAAGAGGCTCATATCAAATATAGGTAAAGAATCTCAGGTTATTAATGAAAGGTCACACAATAGAATCATAGGCTGAAGATTTAAACTGCCATTTCATTAAAAGGATATCCAAATGATCAGTTAACATATGAAAAGCTTTCAACTAAAATGTCATCAGAAAAATACAAATTAAAATCGCAGTATCAATGCACAACTACCAAAATACCTAAAATTAGAAAGATGACACAAAAAAAGTTGGTGACTATGTAGAGTGACTGTTACTCTTATACAATGGTAGTGGGAACATGAATTGAGACTATACCTTTAGGAGACTTTTCGAAATTGTATATTAAAGTTTAACATATGCATACTTAAGAACTTGGCAACTCTAGTCTTTGTTATATAATATATGACAACAGAAATGTGTGAGAATATTTACCAAGTATATACATAGCAGTATAGTTGGTAATAGAAGAAATTTCAACAATAGAATAGATTAAATAAATTACAGTCTATTTGTACTGTGGAATAAGACAAGGTAATAAAATGAATGAACTGCAGCCATGTGCAACAATATGGCTGAATCTCACAAACATAATATTGAGTAAAGGAAGCAAGTAAATAAAAAGATGTAATATAACTTCAATTATATAAAGTCTAAAACAAGAAAAAGCAAACCATAGTGTTATAAGTATAAGAAGAAAAAAACTATTATTCAAGGCCAGGGAAAGAACTACCTGAAAGCATCAGAAAGAATAGTACTCAAAGCTCACATAGGGCTGGTAATAGTGCCCATTCACACCAGTGAGATTGGAAAAACTCATAATTCCCAAGGAATTTGACAGAATACTCAGAATGATCTTTACTCAATAGTGGGGAATAATTTGCCATAGACTGAACACTGTTCTAGATTTACCTACTGAGTCATAAAAGCAAGACCTGCAAGAATAAAACTACTTCCAAGTAACTTAACTGCATCCCAGAACAAAACTCAAGAAGATGTATAGATATTCAAAAATTCTGACACCCAACAAAGTAAAATGTATAATGTCTGGCATCCAATTAAAGATGATCAGACATGCAGAAAAGTAAAACTTAACCAATAATAAGGAGGATCATTAATGAATCAAAGCTGCCCCACAACTAGCACAGATGTTCAAGTTAGCAGACAATTACATTAAAACTGTCACCCAGTTATTATATATTATAACTGTAGTCCATATGGTCAAAAGTTATGTAGACAGATATATAAAAAAGATAAAAATATGTTTTCCAGAAGTGTAAAATACAATATCTGAGACAAAAATGATACTGGGAGGATTTAATGGAAGATTAGATATTGCAAAAGAAATGATTATTAACTTGAATACATAGAAATGAGAAACTATCCAAATGAAGTAGAATAATAAAAAATATATTTTTTTTAAAAAAAGGAAAAGCAGTGAGCTGTGAGACAACTTCAAGGAGACTAATATAGATGTAGTTGGGGTTCTTGAAGAAGGGAGGACAGAAAAAACACTTGAAGGAAAAACAGCTGAAACCTTTTTCTCCAAATTTAAAACTATTAACTTTAAATTTTCACTGACCCTAAAACCCAAGAAGCATAAAGGAAACTACATCAAGATACATAATAATCAACTTGCTCAAAACTAATGATAAACAAAAAAAATCTGAAAAGCAGCCTGAGGCAAATTAAATGTTACATGAAGATAAACAAAGATAAGGATAATAGCAAATTTATCTTTGAAATTAACACAAGTAAGAAGAGACTGAAGAAAAATCTTTAGTGTAAGAACAAAACTATATATATATATATATATATATATATATATATATATATATATCAAGGTTCATCTATATTGTAGCATGAATCAGTGTTCCATTCCTTTGTAAGGCTGAATGATATTCCATTGTATATTCCATCATACGCCACATTTTGTTTGTGCATTTATCAGCTGATGAACATTTGTGTGGATTTCACATTCTGACTATCATGAATAATGCTGCTATGAACATATGTGTCCAAGTTTTTGTGTGACAAATGTTTTCAGTTTTCTTATAGATAAATTCTTTTGAATATAAACCTAATAATGGAACTGCTAGATAAAAAGCTAACTTTATATTTACCTGGCCAACTATTTTTCACAGCAGCTTCACCATTTATAACTTTATCAGCAATGTATGAGGGTTGCATTTTTTTCCATATTCTTGCAAACACTTGCTATTTTCCATTTTGTTGATAATGGCTGACTTAGTGTGTCAGAATTGGTACCTCATTGTAGTTTTGATTTGTGTTTCTGTAATGACTAATAATATGTAGCATCTTTTCATGTGCTTATTATCCATTTGTATATATTCTTTAGAGAAATGTTTATTCATGTCCTTCATCCATTTTTAAGTTGGGTTCTTTGCCCTTGCATTGCGTAGTTGTAAATGTTCTTTACATATTTTGGCTACTAGACCTTTCTCACATATATGATTTACAAATATGTTGTTTCATTCTGTGAGTTGTCTGCTTACTTATCTGATAGTACTTTAAAGAACAAAAGTTTTTGATTTTTATAAAGTCAGATTTATCTACTCTTTTGTTGTTGTTGTTGCTTGTACTTAAAATTCTCTACCCAGTGGAAACAGCCTTTAGAAGAAAAGATAACATGAAGATATTTTCAGACACGGAGAAGTTGAAAAAATTCATCACAAGTAGACCAGCCTTCTAACAATATTAAAGTAAGTTCTTCAGGCAAAAGGAAAATGACAGTAAATGGAAATATGGATCTACACAAAAAAAAATGAAGAAGAGAAGATATTTTGTTTTCATGTATAAACACACAAGATTCTTTCCTGATAATTTAAATTTTATAAAATTAATAGACTGTATAAATAATAGTAACAACACTGGATTGTGAGGTTAATGACATACATAGAAGTCAATTTATGACAATAGCACAAAGACCAATAGAAAAAATAGAATTGCAATATTTATATATGAAATGATATAAAGCATTACTTGAAGGTAGACTCTGCTAAGTTAATGATGTATTTTGTAACTTTAAAGCAACTACTATAATAACAAAACAGGGTTATAGTTGATAAGCAAAGTTAATGAAATATAATAGAAGGAATGTGCAACTAAGAAGACATGAAAAGAAGAAAAGAGAAGAATAGATGAAACAAATAAAAAACAAATATAAAGGTGATATAATTGATCTAACCACATGAATACTCACATTAAATGTAAATGGTCTAAACACTGCAAGTTAGGCAGAGATAGCTTAGAAAAAGAAATCAGGCAAACATATGTATGGCTACCTACAAGAAATGCACTTTAAATATAAATAAATTTATAAACTAAAAGTAGAAGTATATAAAATATGTGCTATGCTAATGGTATTCAAAAGAAAGCTGTAGTGACTATATTAATATCTCAGAAAGTAGACTTCAGTGCAAAAGACATTTTCTGGAAGAAAGAAGGTAACATGGATAATGACAAGTGGGTCAAATAATCAAAAGTACATAAAAATCCCAAATGTGCATGCTTCTAATAACATAGCCTTAAAATATGTGAAGTAAAAACTGACAAAGTTAAAAACAGAAACAGGCAAATTCACAATTATTTTCAGAGATTTCAACATTCTCCTCTCAATAATTCATAGAGCAAGTAACAGAAAATCAGTTAGAATATATAAAATTTGAATGACACTATTAACCAATGTGCAGTTATAGAATAATTCACAAAATAGGAGAAAATCTATTATTTTTTTCAAGTGCACATAGAATATTTAGTAAGATAAACCATTTTTAAGTCACAAAACAAGTCTCAGTAAATTTAGAAAGGCTGAAATCATACAAATTATGTTCTTCAACTACAATGAAATGAAACGAGAAATGAATAGCTGACGTTGGGACATTTACAATTATGTACAGATTAAATACAATCCTCTTAAATAACACACGGCATGAGAAGAAATAAAAAGAGTAACCAGAAACTTTTTTGAAAAGGAAAACACAACATGCCTGAATTTTGGAAATTCCAATAAAGAAGTAATTTGGGAAAAAATTATAACTCTAAATGCTTATATTACCAAAAAAAGATGACAAAATTAATCACCACAATTTTAACCTTTAAAAACTAGAAAATGAACAAATTAGTACTAAAATAAAGAGTAAAAAAGCATTAAGGTCAGAGTAGAAATTGATGAATTAGAAAACAGAACAACACTAGAGAAAATAAAACCAAAAGTAGTTCTTTGAGAAGATCAATAAAATTGATAATTTGTTAAACAGACCAATCAGAAGAGCAGAAAGAAAGAGAAGGAAGTACAAATTACCAAGATCAAGAATGATAGATAAGACATCAGTTGAGATTCTGCAGATATTAGAAGCCTAAAAAGATGTTATAAAGAGCTTCATGCCTATACATTAGACAACTTACATAAAATGGACCAATCTTTTGAGAAACAAAAACTACCAGTTTACTAAAAAAGAAATAGATAATCTGAATAGCTCTATATCTATTAAGGAACCCAATTTTTGGCTTAAAACCTTTCCATAGAGAAAACTGTAGGCTAGGAAAGCTTTACTAGTGATTTTACATAATATTTAAAGAACAAATCATGTACATTCTATACAATCTCTTTTGGAATGTTGAAGAGGAGTAAATAAGTCCCAACTTAACTCTAGGAGGCCAGTATTGCCCTGATTTCAAAACAAGAATATATAGTACAATTAAACATAACTTCAGACCAATAATCCTCATGAACATATATGCAAAAAATGAACAAAATATTATATTTTAGAATTTTGCAGATTAAATACAATAGTATATAAAAGGGACAACACATCATGACCAACAGAAGTTTGTCCCTGGCATGCAAGCTTGGATTTACATTTGAAAATCAATTAGTTTAATTTACCGTACTAAAAATGAAGAAAGAAAAAAACATGATTCTTTCAATAGATACAGATAAATTCTTTGTAAAAACATAACATTCATTCATAAAAGCCCTCAGCAAAATAGGAATAGAGAAAACTTTCTCAAACTGATAAATACCCAACAACTAACCTTATACTTAATGGTGGAGAACCAAATAATGTTTTCCTGAGTTGAAGAACAAAATAAAAATACCTACTTTCACGTTTTCTTTTCAACATTGTACAAATGTTTTAGCTAGTATAATTAGCCAAGAAAAGGAAATAAACGCATCTCAATTGAAGCAAAAGTAGAGTTGCCTTTTTTGGACAGAAAATGGCATTATCTATGCAGAAGATCCCAGAGAATCTACAGAAAAGCTACAAGACTTAGTAAGTGAGGCAATGTTGCAGGATACAAGATCAATATATAAGAATCAACTGTGCTTTATGCACTAGAAATGATAATTTGGAAATTAACATTTAAAAAATATTAAAAATAAAAAATAGGAATGCTTAAGAGAAAATCTAACAATACTGTGCAAGGTCTGTACACTGAAATCTAAACACATTGCTGACAAAAGTTAAATAAGATCTAAAGAAATTGAAAGCTATATCATTTTCATTGATCAAAAGGCTCAATATTGTTACGTGAGTTCTCCTCAAATTGATGTTAAAATTCAATGTAATCTCAACAAATATTCCTACAGCCTCCTTTGTAGAAAGGAAAATCCGATACTAAAATTTATGCAACAATACAAATCACCTGAAGTAGCTAAAGCAACTTTCAAAAATAAGAAAAAAAAATAGTTGGAAGGCTCACACTACCTGATTTCAAACTTATAATGCTGCATTGTGATATTGCAATAATACAACAATCATACAATAGCATTTAATTTTAAGAAGGGATCTCAAAGGTAATATCTGGTATAACACAAAGACAGACAAATAGATTAATAAAATAGAATAAAGAGTGGAGAAATAAACCCACCGATTTATGTACAAATAATTTTGAGCAAAGGTCAAAGCCAATTCAGTGGGAAATAGATCTTTTTAACAAATATTGCTGGATCAATTGGATCTCCACATGCAAAAACAAAACAAAAAAACGTTCGATTCATACCTCACACCATATATAACACTTAATGCAAAAAGGATCATAAATCTAATGTAAAACTTAAACATATAAGAATTATGGAAGAAAATAGTTAAAACATTTATAATACTGAATTAGGCAACATTTCTTTGGTAAGACACCGAAATCACAATCCTTGATATAAGAAACTGATGAATTGAAGTTAATCAAGATAAAAAAAAGTTCTCTTCTTTGAAGGATAGTTAAGGGAATACAACTGTAAATTTGTTAATTAGGAGAAGATATTTAGAGAAATATTTAATAAAGAATTATACTTGGAATAGTTAACTCTCAAAGCTCAATGATAAGAAAATAACCAATTTAAAGTGAGTAAAACTGTTATGTATATACTTCACCAAAAAAGACATATGCTAAAGAAACACATGAAAACATGCTCAACATAATTAATCATTAAGAAAATTCAACACAGTAAGATTCCACTAGACACCTATCTGATGGCTGAAATTAAAATGACCCAACCGTAGCAAGTGTTAGTGGGAATGTGAAGGACCTGGAACTCTCAACATGCTAATGGGAATGTAAGATTTTACAACTACTGTGAACAGCAGTTTGGCCATTTCTAAACATTAAACATACGTCTACCATATGATCCAGCCATTCTGTTTCTACATACTTACCGAAGAAAAATAAAAGTACATATTCATAAGAAGATCTGTACATGAATGTTCATAGTAGTTTTATTTGTAATAGCCAAAACCTGAAAATTGTATGGGAATATACATGGAAAACAGATGCAATTTGGAATTATTTATAAATGCTACAATACTCACTATTCTAAAAATAATTATGCTAAATGAAAGAGGCCAGATAAAAATGAATACATACTCTATGAATTAATTTTTACAAAATTCTAGAAAATATTGTCTAATTGTTACTGAAAGCAGATCATTAGTTGCATAAAATAGGTAGCAATGAGAGCCAGGAGGGATTTCAAAGAGTTATGAGAAGACTTTTGGAGATAGTAGATATGTTCATTTTTTTATTTTTGTTATGGTTTAGCAGATATATGCATATGTGAAAACTTATCAAATTGCACATTTTACTAATTACAGTTTATTGTATACAAATGAAATGTTTTCTAATGTAGTTCAATAAAACTGTTGAAAAGTTGGCTAATAGCCTACAAGTTGGGTTAAAGAAACAGAATTGCATAAAATATATGAGATAGTTCTAAAAGAAAGTAAGTAAAAACATTTGAATTTTTAAAAAATTATACAATTTTATGTTAAATACATGTAATCATACAGTAGTATTTAATTTTAAAAAGGAATCTCAGAGTTAATATCTGGTACAGTTCAATAAACTAAAGACATTACTAGAACATGACTTTAAAATATTTAAATACATTATCCAAAATTAAAATATGACTTTCATAAAACTATGTTCGTCAAGCCATGTAGCATTAAATAAATGAAGGAAAGCTTTTTAGAACCCTGTAATCTCAGCACTTTGAGAGGCTGAGGTGGGTGGATGATTTGAGGTCAGGAATTCAAGACCAGCCTGGCCAACATGACAAACCTTGTCTCTGCTAAAAATAAAAAATTAGCTGTTGTAGTGGTGCACACTTGTAGTCCCAGATACTCTACTTGGGAGGCTGAGGCAGAAGGATCGCTTGAACCTAGGAGGTGGAGGTTCAGTGAGTTTAGTTTGTGCTACTGTACTTCAGTCTGGGCAACAGAGCAAGGCTTCATCTCCTCCCCGAACACCAAAAAAGAGAAATTCACAGAGAAACTGGACGAAACTGTCCTAGCTCAGGCTGCTATTATAAAATATCAATCACTCTCTAACCAAATTTGGGTGACTTAAACAACAAACATATTTCTCACAGCTCTAAATGTTAAAAGTCTGAGGTCAAGATGTCTTCAAGTTCTTTGGAAGGGTCCTCTTCCTCATTTATACACAGCTGTCTTCTGGCTATATTCTCACGTTGAGGAAGGAGAGCTAGCTAGCCCTCTGGCGTCTTCTTAAAAGGGCATGAATTCCATTTGTAAGACTCTGCTCTCATGACCTAACTACTTTTTAAAGGCCTCACCTCCAAATAATATCACATTGGTAGTTAGAACTTCAGCCTATGAATTTTGAGGGAGACAGAAACATTCAGCCCCTTGCTATTAATCATAATAGTGGATTTTTATATATATTTTTCAGTCTGTGGGAGGGTAAATACACTATAGCCATCACGAAATAAGGAATCAAATGTATGTAATTAATGATGTTGATATAATAAGCATGGATCCAATTCTGTAATATGCTAAATAAAAATATGCCTTTTATCTAATTGCTTTAAAACTTGACTGTATATTATGTCCAAGAAAACCTCAATAAACTCAAAATTTAGTCATAATATAAGCCATATTTCCAATGACAACTTAACAAAACTAAAAAATATTTTAACGAGTTGGGAAGAAACAAACCACTCAACAATCTCAAAGTTTGACATGTTCTTTTTAGAAATTCTTAGGTCAAAAAGGAAATAATAATTATAATCATATATTTTATTCTTTATATATTCCATAAGCTTTCAATTAATTGTCATTTGATTTTAACAAAGATGCCTAGAAAATTCATTGAGAAAAGGATAGTCAAAAATTACTATAGAGATAATTGAATATGCATATGCAAAAATTAATTTGAAACTTTATTTCATGCAATATAAAAAAGTTAACTCAAAACAAACTGTGCCTATAAATGTACATGCTTAAACTATGATATTTCTAGAGAACACATAAAATAACATTTTGTGACCTTGGGTTAAGCAAATAGTTTTTAGATAAGACACCAAAAGCATGACCTATTTAAAATTAGTATAATAAAATGAATCAAAATTAAAAATTTTATGCATAAAAAGACCTCATTAAGAAAATGAAAAGACAACACAGACTAGGAGAAAGCATATTTAAAATCATACACCTAGTAAATAACTAAGAATTTATCAATAACTATAAAAACTCAACAACAAGAAAAAGAACAATCCTTTCAAAAATGGGCAAAAGATATGGATGGACATTTTACTAAAGAAGATATCCAATGGCCAATAAGCACATGAAATTATACCAATATCATTAGTCACTAGGAAAATATATATTAAAACCATAATAAGATACCATTACACACCTACTGGAAAAGGCTATAATAAAGAAGAGAGACAATAACAAATATTGGCAAGAATGTGTGAGAACTAAAACCCTCTTTTATTGCTAGCAAGAATATAAAATGGCACAGTCTATTTGAAAAATAATCTGGCAATTTCTTAATTATTAGACTTATACTTACAGTAAGACTCAACATTCCACCCAAGAGAAATAAAAACATATTACCACAAAAATACAAAAACAATTGTAAAAATATAATAGTGAAAAATTGGAAATAATCAAAATGTTCATCTTTTAAAAGATTTCTGCCACTTTGAGTGTTTAAAAAATTAATAAAATCTACTTGTGATTTAAAGCAATGATAAGAAGAGAAAATTCACAAGTAAAGTTATTTTTAACTGTTACTGTTTTGAAGTTATATGGGTCATCTAAGAATATATTAAAAATTTAACAATGTATACAAAATATGTAAACATAACTTCTGCTTAATGAGAATTATGGAAATACATAAATCCAGTGTTGTCCCCTCTTTAACTTGCCTGGTAACCACCTTTAAGTACACCACTAACTGACTTCCTACCTGGTTACTCTAAAGTAAAATTAATCATCTGATAAGTTACACACATACACACAAATTTTAGTGTCTCACTTTTAAATATGATTGTGTATCCAAGAATCCCCAGTGATCTGAAAAAAGTCTCCAATAAAAAAACAAGGACTTCAAAAAATAAATAAAGGAATGCAATGGAAATAGGGATGATAATGGGAGAAAAACAAAACTTCTACATTTTCAAAAAATAGTGAAGATATATTCAGAAAATCATGTGTGAAAAAAGCAAAAGAACACTCAGAAAGCAAGAAAGAGCTTTTGAAGATATGATGAATGAGAAAAAGAACAATCAACAGAAGAATTGTTAGATGCAAGAATATCCCAGCAAGTACACCTAAACATTAGAGGTAATTAAAGCATCACTTGAGGGGGATGTACCATCTGACATAAAAGCATAAACATAGCAAATGAAGGCTGAAAAATATCAGAAGTAACACAAAAATTGTTTCCAGAACTCTAGAATATGACTTCTTATTGAGAGGGTACACCAAATGCTCAAAACAATAAATGAAGTGCGAATAAATACACACACACACAGTCCAAGACATAGCACCATAAGCTTTTGGTACGATTAAAATGTAAAAAATAAGACTCTTTGCACTTGAAGAGTAGAGGGAATTGGTCTTACAAAGAATGAAGAAACAAAATGGGAATGCATTTCATAACTGCAACACTGGAAGTTAGAAGAGAGTGGAGTGAAGTCATCACAATTCTAAAGGAAATTTGTGTTTGATATAATTTTTGACCCAAACTAACTACTAAATGTGAGCAGAGATTAGCAATTTTATACAGATAATAGTCCAAAATCTGTTTCCCAGAATCCCTCAGGAAGCTATGAGAGCATGAGCTAAAACATAAAAGCAAACAAAGAAAAGGAGAGGTAGCAGGTCCAGGAAAGAAAAATTCCCACACAAGAGAAAATGGAAGGGGAATTCTAGAATGAGAGTTGTGCAGAAAGAGCAGCTAATCACCCCCCTACAAAAAAAAAAAGGACAAAGAGCTCCAGCAGGGATGGGGTCACAATTGATAAATCAATTTATGTTATTATAAATAGCTATGCTATTTACAAATAATATCATATCATTTAAAATTATGAAGGTAAATACCAGAAGGCGCAGCTAAAAGGATTATGAATGACTGCCTCTAGGGTTTGAGAGTGGGAGCAAGTGGGAGAAAGGACTGCTGTTTTGCATTGTAAGAAAACGTATTTTATGATGTTTAAAAACACATACATGTATCTTTATCACCAAAATAAAACACAGTACCTGGGTGACGAAATAATCTGTAAAACAAACCCCTGTAAAACAAACCCCCATGACATAACTTTACCTGTACAGCAAACCTGCATATGTACTCTAGAACCTAAAATAAACTATTTTTAATAAAAATAAAATAAAAAGAAAAGAAAAATTAATGTAAGAGCCCCCAAATTAATGTAAGAACCAATGGACATAGGTTCCACTAATTAGAAATTAATCAAAGGAACCCATGTTCATTCATAGAATATATGTTAATATAAAATATAAAAGTTACAGCATTGCATTCACAACAATTGTGCATATCTGAACCAAGTCTGTGCTGCACTTCAGTTACTATGTATCTGTGCAAATGAGAGTGCACAGTTCTGGTATACATGTGTTCCCATTAACATGGCGGCAGGCAAATCAGACTGCCTGTATTAGTTTCAATAAATCATATTTGGAAATCAATCATTTTTTATCATTTTAACTAGTGTTCTAGAAAGAAAATCAATTCCTTTAAGAATATATAGGTCTGAGAAAAGATATCATTATATATATATTTTGGAAGATAGTTTTATATGATCCCTGCCTCGTCACAAGTACCAAAGATCTTTCCTTGAAAAAAGTTCTGCTTTTAGTCCTCAGTGAAAATAGAGTACTTAGAAGTGCACTGGTGTGTGAAAATCAATTAAAAACACAACCAAAGTTTAGGATTTCTTTTAATTTTGTTCCAGTTTTAGATGAGGGTTCAGGTTAATTCTTACTTTATTCCTATCAGTTCATCCATCAGAAATTATAATTACCTTTATTCTAGTCCTTAATTACTTTTACCAATAATCTACATATTAAAGATTATTTCAATTGTATTATCAAAAGAAAATGTTTAATTCAGTGATTAGTCAGTAAAGTTGATAATACATTGTTTTCCCTACAGAGAAGGAGCACGTGTTCAAGATAATGGGTTTTACCACAAGCAAGGAAGTAAATCCATCGTACATAATATTAAAGTGCTAAAAACTCAAATTTCATTCATATATATATATAGAGAGAGAGAGAGAGAGAATGTGAAAATTTGATAGGCTAAATTGTTTGAATACATTTAAAATTACATTCTAATGTAATATGTTTTCTAAATATAGTAATATTTTATAGTTCATTGTTACTTTTTAAATGAACTTTAATGAAATTTAATTCAAACATATTATCTCTGTTAACACCACTACAATTGGAATATAGAACATTCTTTACCCTCTGAATTTATATTATGATGACTGACAGTCAACAACATTCTCACCCACCCCCAGGCAACCACGCACGATTCTGCTTTCTGTCACTGTACATTTGTTTGTCTGATCTAGAATTTCATACAAATGGAATAATAGAGAAGGTACTCTTTCCATTTCTGACTCCTTTGTTCAACATAATGCTTTTGAGATTTACTCGTGTTGCTGCATATGTCGATAGTTTACCACTTTTAATTGCTGAGTATTCCATCGTTGATGAACACTTGTGTTCTTCTAATTTTGTATATTATACATAAAATTGTTGATGAACATTTGTGTTCTTCTAAATTTTGTAAATTATAGATAAAATTGTAACAAAAATCTGTATATAAATTGTTCCGGGAATAAATGTTTTTAATTTTTGTAAGTACCTAGGAGTAATATCACCAGATTATACGGTACTTTTCTAAGAAACTGCCCATCTATTTCCAAAGTGTGTGTGCTATTTTATACTCCCACCAATAAGATATGAAAATTCCAGTGGCTCCTCATCCTTGCCTATACTTGCTACTGTCAGTCTTTAATTTTAGCCTTTCTAGTGTGTTTAGTGGTAAGTCATTAATTTGCATTTCTCTAATGACTACAGACAGCTAATGATAGCATCTTTTTATGTGTTTACTGGTCATTTATATATCCTTTATTTGTGAAGTGTCTGTTTAAATGTTTAGCACATTTTAAAATGGGGTTGTGTATATTCTTATCATGGAGTCATAAGACATTCGTAGATACTTTCGATACACATCTTTTGTCAGGTATGTGTTGTTAACAGTTTCTTTCTTTCTGTAACATGTTATTTTATTTTCTTAACGGTATCATTTTTGAGATAAAATTTTAATTTAAAGAAGCCTGACATATCAATCTCTTTTTTTTTATGGTTAGTAGTTTCTATGCTTTATGTGACAAAGGGTTAATATCCAGAATCTACAAGGAATTTAAACAAATTTACAAGAAAAAAACAACCCCATCAAAAAGTGGGCAAAGTATATGAACAGATATTTCTCAAAAGAAGACATTTATGCAGCAAACAAAGGTATGAAAAAAGCTCATCATCCCTGGTGATTAGAGAAATGCAAATCAAAACCACAGTGAGAGACCATCTCATGCCATTTAGAATGGTGATCATTAAAAAGTCAGGGAAGAACAGATGCTGGAGAGGATGTGGAGAAATAGGAAAGCTTTTACACTGTTGGTGGGAGTGTAAATTAGTTCAACCATGGTGGGAGGTAGTATGGTGATTCCTCAAGGATCTAGAACCAGAAATATCATTTGACCCAGCAATCCCATTACTAGGTATATACACAAAGCATTATAAATTACTCTGCTATGAAGACACAAGCACATGTGTGTTTATTACAGCAATAGCAAAAACTTGGAACCAACCCAAATGTCCATCAATGATAAACTTGATAAAGAAAATGTGGCACATATACATCATGGAATACTATGCAGCCATAGAAAGGATGAGTTCATGTCCTTTGCAGGGACATGGATGAAGCTGGAAACCATCATTCTCAGCCAACTAACACAGGAACAGAGAACCAAACAGCACATGTTCTCACTCATAAGTGGGAGTTTAACAATGAGAACACATGGACACAGGGAGATGAACATCACACACTGGGTCCTGTTGGGGGTGGGGGGCTAGGGGAAGGATAGCATTAGGAGAAACACCTAATGTAGATGATGGGTTGGTGGGTGCAGCAAACCACTGTGGCACATGTATGCCTATGTAACGAATCGGCATGCTCTGCACATGTATCCCAGAACTTAAAGTACAATAAAAAATAATATAAGAAATTGGGAGGCTGAGGCGGGTGGATCATGAGGTCAAGAGATTGAGACCATCCTGGTCAACATGGTAAAACCCTGCCTCTACTAAAAATACAAAAATTAGCTGGGCATTTGGCACATGCTTGTAGTCCCAGCTGCTCGGGAGTTTGAGGTGGAAGAATCGCTTGAACCCGGGAGGTGGAGGTTGCAGTGAGCCGAGACTGTGCCGCTGCACTCCAGCCTGGCGACAGAGCAAGACTCCATCTCAAAAAAAAAAAAAAAGAAAAGAAAAAAAAGAAAATTAAGACAACCCTGAAGTAAAAACATTTTATCCTGTTTTTACAGTTAAAAGTTTTATAATTTTAGTTTTTAAAGTATTTTTCTTCATAATGTTTCTTTTCTTGGCATCCTGGAGTATCATTTTATGTTTTGGTAGCATATTTTTCAGCTGAAGACGAGCAAGGACCCAGATACAGATGTCTGGAGCCCTTTCCCTGTGTTCCTCCATTTTCTCAGTAGGCTGCTCCACAATGTCTAGCCATCGCTGGCCCCTTGAACTTCAGTCTTTGTCTTTTCAACCTGTCTCTGCTTGAGTTGAGTTTGCCTTCCCTATGCCATAGTCTTTAGAGTGCCTAGGCAGGAGGTTCATATTCCGACCTTTGTAATTCTCTTCTCTTCAGGATCACATCCTAAAACTTTTCCTTGGTATATTTTCCCAGTATTTTTCACTGTTCACAGTGGGAAGTCAGGTCTTGTTCTAGTAACTCCATCATAGCCACAAGTGGAAATTCTCTTTATGATTTTTGACTACTCAGGCAAATGAGATCATAAACAAAATATACAAAATGTATGCTAGGATAAGCAACAAATACTTAAAATCACTTGATTTCCACCAATTTTTACATTTCTAAATGAAAATCAGCAGTTTTATTTGATACAAATACTCTAGAGACTTCAGGATGTTTTCAGGTAAATTATTTAAAATATTAAAAGATAAGACATTTATATTTTGAAAACATATTGAGCCATTATGTTAAAGAATTTTAGCATGTGCAATAATACCAGAGAGCAATTTACTTATTCTTCAAACAGTATTAATATTTACATATACTTTTCCAGAATTAGTCAACATTGTGATAAAGAACACATTAGGGCTGGCATTGGTTATTAACTTTCCTTCACATGATGTAAAAAGGCATCCTGTGGTTAGCATAAGATTTGAGAGAAGATTGTTGCTTCTGGTTAAAAGAAATAAAATGGGAGAAAATTGTTGTAAACTATCAATTTGATGAGGAGTTAACACACAAATAAGGTCTCAAACAACTCAACAGCAAGAAAACAAATAATTTAAAAATGGGCAAAGAATTTGAACAGACATTTTTCAACAGAAGACATGTAGATGGCCAGTAGGTATATGAAAAATGCTCAGCATGATCAGTCATCAGGAAAAGGCAAATTAAAACTACAATGAGAATCACCTCAGACCTGTTAGAATAGCTGTTATAAAAAAGATGAAAGATAAGTATTGGAAGGAATTTGGAGAAAAAGTAACTCTTGTACATTGTGGTGGGAATATAAATTAGTACAACCATTATGTAAAATGGTGCACAGGTTTCTCAAGAGACTAAAAATAAAACTACCATTTGATTCAGCAATCTCACTTCTGCATGTATATTTAAAGGAATTGAAATCAATATGTCAGAGAGATAACTACATTCTCAAGTTTATTGCAGTATTACTCACAATAGCCAAGATATGGAATTAACCAAAGTGTTCATCAGTGGATGAATGGATAAAGAAACGTGGTATATACATACATACACAGTGAAATACTATTCAGCCTTTAGAAAGAAGAAAATTCTGTCATTTTGACAAGGTAGATGAACCTGAACGACATTGTGCTAATTGAAATAAGCAGTCACAGAAAGACAAATGCCACATGATCTCACTTATGTTATAATCTAAGAGCTGAAGTCACAGAAGCAGAGAGCGTAGAGTGGTGGTCACAGGGGCTGGAGGGGAGAAGGGGAAGCAGCGGAAGGGAATGAGGAGTTTCTGGGCAAAGGATACAAAGATTCAGATAGACAAGGAGTTTTGCCATATCTTGTACAGCCAGGTGACTATAATCAATAATAAGTACTGTATATTTCAAAATAAGAGATTTTAGATAACTAATTTCAGATATCTCACCATAAAGATAATGAGGTGATGGATATGTTACTTAGCTTGATTTTATTATTTCCTATTGTGTGTGTGTGTGTGTATGTGTGTGTGTACACACACACACACACAATGGGAAATATATATATATATATATATATATATATCTCACATTGTACTCCATAATGTATACAATTATGATTTGCAAGTGAAAAATAAATTTCATACAGATAAATAAAAAGTATGACATGCAGAAGAGAAAGGATGTTAGTGAGGAAAAAGAGAATAGTGTAAGATTTTCCACATATGTATTTATAGCTGCCTGCTTACTCAAAGGATTCTGATGTATTAATCAATTAAAAAAATTAACCAGCTAATTGAATCTCACACTTGTTTTTACCAGTTTTTCTTACTACAATTTGGCTGTAAGTATCTGAGTATAATTTTTAATATCATGCAGGAATGGTTAAATTTTTTAAGCATCATTTCTTTTTCTCTTTTGCCTTCCTCAATCCACTCTGTTACTGTAGCCTCTTTGCAAGCATGCAGATTTTCCAGGCCATAATGGTAGCATAGATTATGTGAGTGATGAAGCATTTCCCAAAATCTCTTCCAAACATCCATTGTTCCATTCTGCCTAGATGTATGACACACAAAAAATAATACCTACTAGTTATGATGACTAGCATCAGCAAACGATTTACACAGTGAGGTAGTAGTAATAACTACTTTGTATTGAACATGTGTGTATGGTGGTTGCTTTGCCTCCATTATCTGTGTTGTGAGGTAGGCACTCAGATTACTTCTGAGTTTTTGACATTGACACTGTTATGCCACATTTGCATGCTAGTACTGGAGAGAGTGGCTGAAGCTAGGACTCAAATTCAGATTTATATTACTCCAATACCCATGGTATTTGATTGCACCACATTGCCACCTGCTTTACCTAAGTCTTGTGGATATAACTCAATGCTAGTGAATTATCTTAAAGGGTATAAGAGACTCCCATGAAGAAAGCTATTAAGCATTGACATTTTTCCAAAATTTTTTTTTCAAGACTTGAAGAGAAAGGTCTTGAGATACAGAGGGGTTTTTCATCATATACAGTGCATGGAAGGAGAAAACGTGGCACAGCTCCACTGCACGCATTCCATTGTATCTGGGACTGTCCCTCATTCCTATTACATCATTAGCTTCTGACTTCCAATTGCATTTATAGTCAGTATTATAAGCTCCCAGATATGGATTGAAATTGCCAGGCAATGAATCATGAATACATCACTAAGCGTTTATACTGCTTCACTAAAATATACTTTACTCTTTCTTCTTAGTAGTTCCTGAGATAAAGTGTTGCTTTAATGCCATTTCACTATCTTTAAATAGAAGAAATATATTAGAATATTGACACAAATGTGTTTCCTTTCCAGGTGAGCTACTGTGACTTTGGACTAGTCACTAAAAATTCTCCTTTAGTCTCTACATTTCAAGTATGAAAATAGTAATAATTCTCCTGCTCCAGCTGAATGATGTGTCTAGGTAAATAGTGATATGAAGAACTAGGAGTGTCTTTGATAGAATTTTAAAGAAATAAGTAAATATAGACAAATCTACCCCAGAAAGTGCAGGATCCGGAGTCTTACCTCTACAAACAATTTGGATTTTAAAATTGTATTACGAAACTATTGGACCCATGAGAGATAATGGGAGGATAATAACAAGACAAGAAGAGGGATATAGGAATTGTTTTGTCTGAACAGGGCATGTGAAGATTCTTTGAGGTATCTGGACCTCATTGCTCCATGTTCTCTACTTTCATAGACACTATTCCTTGCTAATTTTATATTTCCCACTGGAGACAAAGGTAGAAACATTGTTGTTATTTACAAATCATATTATTGAGAGCACATTTTTATTGAATTCGTATAGACCTTCTTGTCTCTACAGTTCCCTAATAACATATGTAATGATGCTTTGCTTTAATGGGGGCTCGCTCCCACTGACCTCTCAAAAGTTGTCACTGCCCTGCCTTGACAATGACCACTTTCAGGAAAATATGAATAGTAATTTGTTTTGTGGTCACTTTAAATTTGCCATTCAGATTTTTTATCATAAAATGTTAGAAAACTTTATCTTCCAACCATGTATTCCCTTGAACTTTTTAGGCTGTAATTACCAAATTCTGAAAAGGAATCTCTTTCAGTGTCCAGGAGCCCTTTCTTACTTACCACCAGTGAGGAGAGAAGGCTTGACCACTTACCTGTGGTCAAGCAAGAAGAGAGGTCTTTTCTCAATGAATGTCCATTCCTGTCCAGCCATAGGGAGAGTACAATGGCAACACATCAATGGCTATGAGAGGATATCAGTTAGGACTGCTTGATGTGTGGTGTAGAGCCTGTGGAGGTGTGGACATGTGCCCTGGATGCCGCAGCCTGGGGGATGGGATAAGACTCACCCTA